>VYZM01020357.1:590878-601499 GCA_013398915.1 Dromas ardeola
ATTTCCTAGTTGCAAATTTAAAAGAAAAAAAAAAAGATAGCCTTCAGATGCATCCTGGCAGCTCTGCTTTGGCCAAGTAGCACTTTATTGTCTCTTCAACCTCTTTACTAGGATATTAATACAAACAAATGGCAAATCTTCAGATAGTAAACTTTTATTTCCACTTAGCTCATCAGCAATAGTGTATCTTCCTACTCTTCCTAGGAGATACAGTTTTCTGCTGTTTATGTTTTTCTTTTTGCCCCTTGGAGGGGGGGTGGACACCCAGCTCTCTTGACCTGCACAGCCCTGAGCTTTTCTGGCCGGGTATTTGCAAAAGACCTGAATTTGGTATTGTCAAGCTCTTTCCCTGACCCTCCACCACTACAGTTCCAACCCAGCCTTCTCAGACCTGCAGATTATCAGTGTCTCAACCTAGTATTTCATAGGCTTCCAGCAGATTTAGTAGAAATACCATGCATTTCATGAGGCAATGATGTTGATGAACAATAGTTTGCTTTTTAATACAGAAAAAAGAAAGCCGTTTTCATGACTTCTGTGTGTTTGAGAAAAGGGGCAGTCTTTCACCTCAATCCCATTCTCAAAGTCTAGATACCTGCCAAGTTGTTTTGCTTGCCTCAGGGAAGAAAAGTGTGTGTGTCATTCTTTGGTTTATTTTAAATTTATTTTTCTGTAACTCTAGACAAGAGTTAAAAAGGAAATAACACAAATTACTCTAAGTCTCCCTTCAGTCATTTCTGTTCAGTGATGTGCCTGCAATCCCTTAGCATATCCATTATTCTAGCTTGAAATATATTTCACACCAGTTTTTCAAGTTGCTGGTACCTCTCACAGGATAATACAAAGAAGGCGCTATCCCACAACAGGAAAGAGTTTAGGAAGAAAATTATTCATATGCAGACAATTAGATGGGGACCATCATATCGTACCTACCCATACGTTCTCAGTACCACATGCAAACACCTCCTAAGTCACAACCAGTAGTTAGGCAGCCAACAACACTGCAGATAAGGAAAAGAAGAAAAGGTATTTAACAAACCGAGAGGTAAGTTCACATAGGCAGGAGCTGATTTTGTTCAGTAGACAACAATGTCCAGGTCATTTCATGCTCACCAGGGGCAGCCACTGGAGCTTTGAGAATGACTGATCAGAAATACAACTCTCTGCCAGAATCAAGGACTTCCACGGAGCACAAGAATGAAAAGTAGAACGGTGCTCTGCCAGTTTGGCGCGTGCTGTTCTGTAACAAGCCAACAACTGCACATTCATCAGTGAGGGAGAGTCCTGTGTCATTTCTAAGGTTCAGCTGCAAGCACTATGAGGGAACCTATCACTAGCAAATAGAGAGCCACCAGTGTTGAAGAGAAATATTTTAAAAGGTACATGGCTTGTGACTATTTTCGCAATGAAGGATCATGATTGCTACATTTTGTAGAACCAAAAGATAACAGCCAGTGTTGGCATGAACTGATTTAGGATCCTGACATTTGCTAAATGTGCTACATTTGAGGCCCCAAATGCCCTTCCCAGACAAAACTTTTTCTTCAGGCCTCTCCATTTGTGAATACTTCAATAGGCCTGCTCTGCTTCACGTGCACAGCACTACATGAAGTGAAATAAAGACTTGATCTGTCTTCCTTGGAAAGAGGGGGACCTCTGTTATCCAGATATTTTATCATATTTTTTTTTAAAAGCATAAAATAATTATATTCTATCCTAAAGAAAATAATAGCTTTAGGGAATTTACAGTATAGACCTTTACGGGATACTACGCTAGCTTCTTAAACGTGTTTTGTAAGAACACAACAAACCGTCTAGAGCAACTGCATTTGAAGAAAAGAAGATGGAAGAGAGATCTTTATCCAAAGGAAGTTAGTAACATAGTATTTTTCTTATTTAATGTGAAAAGCTTGTGGTACAACTTGCAAGGATAGGCTAAAATGCTTTAATGAACTTTAACTCCATCTGACACAATCCATGATAGACCTTTTTTCTTTTGTTTTGGTTTTTTTTTAAGGTCATTCTTAACAGCAAAAAATGAGCAGAATTTTTAGAATCAACTATTTCAACATTTGGGGAAAAAAATTAAAATGGCATTTCTCAATTAAAAAGAAAGTTTGCAGAATTTTTTTAAGTCTTATTTCTCACACATGCACACACACAATTCTAGTTCTAATATTTTCTAATGGAGTTAATAACGAATGGATAGTTGCTTATTTAAAAGCATGATCAGAGAGTCCATCTCATCATGACTGCATGATTCTCAACTATAGCACTTAATCTTCTTGTATAAATACGAGTCATATTTCTCCCAAAAGATTTTTTTTCTTAAGCACTTAAAATTGTATTATACTATTTAAATCAGATGCAGAAAAATGTGATACAAAATGTAAAACAGTATTAGGAGGCGACTGGAGAACAGTTGCATTGCTCTCTGTCTTACACCTCCAAAATGGAAATCTGAAGCAGAGAAAGACTGACTCATAATAGCAGTTAATGAATATATAAGTAGGCTACAATCAATTAGGCAGATATGTTGCTTTTTTAAACTTCCCTTCCATATTATAGTCTTCCTTTTTATCTCATTTTGCTCAGTCCAACTCTTCTGACAGCTATGGACAGCAATAGCCAAAAATACCGCAGGTTTTCCTACAGAAAACCCAACTGATACTGACTGCTAAATCAAATGGTGCATGTCAATTTGATCACTCATGTCTTTTATTACACTTTAATCTCCTTGCATGTTGAGGACCTGAAGTTTTACAGTTTCATTATAGCCTGCTCTCATATACCTAAAAGTAAGTAGGACAAGTAGGAAAGGCCCATACTGGCTGTCAGTAACAGCATTTTTGCTATTGTGATAGCAGGCTTTAACAATTTACAACTGTCAGTGATGCACTCTGCCTGCCAGAGAGTAGTAAGGTTTAAGAAGGAAGTATCTTGTTTCCTCTTTCCTCTTGCTTCCTTCCCTACAGTGCTGAAGTCTGTAGAAACTAGAGCAATAGCCACAATTCCAATGGGAATTCCCATTTTAAGCTGTGCATTAAACAGAACCAAAACAGACATTCAAACCTAAGACCTGAATGCTTGATATTGTGGGGTGGGTTTTTTTTTTTCCTGCTCAACCAGAATGACTACACTTACATGCAGCCATGATTAAGGCTGCTCTGTCATTTATGTTATTTCAGATAGCCATACCAGTTTGTTTTTTCATTAGTCATTTAAAGGTCAGACCAGTTTAATCTTGTCGTGTTTTGGTAGAGACTGGAACTCAACATGGACAGATAAAAGATATTTCTGTTATATATTTCCACTAAACATCTGCAGCTGCCTCTGACTTAGATTAGGTTTAGATATTTAAACGCAGCCACATGAACTCCAGTGTGCAGGCAGGCCTCCAAAACATCCAGTTGTCTTTAAAAAAAAAGAAACAAAAACCAAAACAACCAAAAAAACCCAAAAAACCAGAAAGTTCCTGGAAAATTATGGTACTTCTTTCTGGACAAGTAGTTTAAAAGACAGTGGGATCTAAAAATTTACTCTCATGCTGGTTCATATTCTTTGACATTTGTGGACTTACACTTACAAACGTGCACGTCTACGGTGGTAACATGAACCAAGTTCTCTTCTCATTCATCCAAATAAACGTGAGAGGGGAAAAGCGAGTACATGATATACTAGCATATAGTACATGTTTTCCAAAAGCAAACCGAAGCTAGCTGCTCTAGGCACTTTGACATTTATGAATATAGTATACTTTCCACTCTACATCCTTAACTCAATGATCTATGTCATACAGCCAGCTACGGTAACCAGGACATCAGTGAACTTGAGAGATAAAGAGCAGCATTTCTTCACAGAAAATTGGGTCTTCTGGATTTGCAAAAGATTATTTACAATATAATTAGCTTATGACAGTCAAATAAATTCCAGGTTTGTTTTTTTACTATGTTGCAATGAAAATCAGCTTGAACTCTGAAAGTGTCAGGTAACTGTCAAGCTGGATTTAACTACCATGTTTCACTTATGAGGAAACATTCTTTGAATAAACAGATGGTGTTGCTGTGGGGTTGCCATCATTAGTAGAAGCCATAGAAGCACACATTTGACTCTGAAAATGGAAGATATAAAGGACAAGAAAACTATATGCAATATTGGGCATTTCTGGAAACAAAACCATGGTTATACTAAATCTTAGTTTGTTTCATTTCTCTACTCAATAACATAGTTTTACTGTCAGCGTTGCTTGAATTCCTGAGAACTAAGCAAGAACTGAATCTTGCTAACCAATTCTCAATTAATTTCAGGAGTATTTGCATCCCTAGCTCCTTTGCCCCCTCCTCCAAAATCCCTAGGAAAGCGAACGTAGAATTTTGGTTAATATATCAAATCATTTATGTAGCTCGAAGTCTATCGAAATTAGATTGTCATGCTATTTCAGGAACATGAATGCCACTAGCCAGCTAACGTGTTTAGTCAATGTTATTTAAACGTTATTCAAACAGCTAGCGTGGAATTAAAAAAAAAGCTATGAAAATAAAGAAATAGATAGAATATTCCAATTCATCCAAAGAAATGCAAATAGAAGGGCTGTAAAGATGTCTATGATACATGTCATTACTTGTATTAGGAGCTGAACTTTACTAAAAATGGACATCACATTAGGAGAGAGGCACTGTCTTATTTCCAAGAATTGCTTTAAAACTGCAACAGCTAGAAATTTTCCCAACTACAACAGGATTTTCAGCTGCTTAAGTACTCAAATAAATAACATGTCAAATTCCAAACTGGTACTAAGAAGGAATGAAAAGGTAATAATGGACAATATTTCATCAGCTGGTTATATAAGTTAATCATAACTCAAGAACGCTGAATACAATTTTGACACTGTACTTACGGATTATTTTGAGATTTAAAAAGTGATTGGTCAGATTTCATTTTGACCTTGCTTGTATTTCACTCACGTACACGCAGAAAAATAACAACCATAACCAATCAGTTCAGCAACACTTAAAAGAGCATTTCCACAAAAATAATTCTGATATGCAGAAAGGAATGTGATTATTACTTATTTCAGAATTGCCCTGTGTACTAACACAAGGATGGACCTGCGGGAAAAGGCTTCAGCTCCCTTGAAAACCTTACCACTAACACGCGGCTGCACTACAAAGTCTAGAAAAACCGGATCAGTTGCTAGGAAAGATTAAAATATGGCAAACGGGAAAAACCCATTACTTACATAACGGCCTCATCATAGTTCAGTGTCATAATCTTAGTGAACTTTAAGACAAATGGTAGCATTTTACGCACAACATTCACCAAGGCAATGGGAGTATGGAAGTACTGAGCAAAATGAGGATACAAAAAAACCCCAAACTGTAACAAGTTAATTGAATAAAAAACGGACCATAAAAATACCAATGGGAACCATCTTCCAAGTGTAATACAGTAAAATAAGAATGTGAAAGGTCATGTATTACACTGGACAGAGTTAAGTACGCTTTCTTTGTTAACAACAAATTTATACAGTAAGTAAACTTACCAACCTTCCTATAAACGTCACACAAATCACTCTTCAAAAACTTTAATTCTGAGATTTTTTTGCTGCTGTGACAACTCTGGTTTTGATCTGGAGGAGAAGTTTCTATGCATTACAACCGGAAAAGCTTCTTTCTGTGGTTACTAAACAACTGGCAGCAATGGGAAAGCAAATTAGATGTTTTTGTTTCGGCACCCAGTTTCATAATCTTTGGCATAGCCATTTCCACCTTCAAGGGTATTTCCTTTATAAGGCACAGCTGTTAAAATTCACATACACTACCTATTAACCTGGGGTAGAAGGTGTCATAACAAAGCATTCCAATTTGCAAGTAAAGTAAAAAGGACTTGACTCAGTCCTTAGCCTTACACATCTAAGGTCCCTGGGCGGAACAAATCCCCAAACCAAGCTGCTGGCCAAATTTGTTTCCGTATCTTCTTCCATGACATTTTGTAGAATTATGAGCACCCCCCTGCCCTCCTTCCTTCGACGTGAGACGGAACTGCATTTTATTTGCATCACACCTGGGAGTGATCATAAAGCATTTATACTTTAATGATAATGAAAATACTACAAGCACAAATAGCTGCATGTCAGTAGAATGTTCTTGCCAGATACACAGCCAGTATTCTCTATGCAGAAGTACTATTATAACATCTTTTTAAGCCATAGGAGACCAAGTAGCACAATCATTAATTTCAGTGATATCATTGTGCCTAGCATGCAGGTATCTTTCCAACACACTCCAGATCATTACCACTAACCAGAGATTAGCACCCATGACATTTTGCCCAAAAAATTAAGCGTGCAAACAGCTTCAGTCTACCTGCAAAAACAAAGCCATCCAGGAAATTAGAAATAACCTAGATTATATGTTAGATCTCCAATAATTAATTGTAAATAGCAAGTTATTGTAATGGTTATAAACTACCTCAGAGCACTCAGCCAGGAGGTTGGTTTGTGAACGGTTTTTATAACTCTTTCAGCAATGAAAGAATCAGCACCCTAGAAAAAGAAGTTGTAACTTCAGAAGCCAAGTTAATGAATGCATACAAATTGAGATTCCTCCCCACTCCTCTCAGAGGCAACACTTCCTGCTCTCGCAATTTTATCGTGACTCTCACTACTTTTAGTGCTTTTCTTAGAGCCTCTGCTGCTGGAATCACGCCTGAGAGTCTTAGCATTAATTTTAAAAGAAAAGATTTCCACTCCCCTGCATCCTGAGAAAAGCTTTAAAGTGTGAAACCAGTGCAGCCTACAGGCTGAAAAACTAGAATACGAGAAATTTAGGGTGAGTTTTGTTTTAGAAAAATCTGATGATTTCTAAGGTGATTCCTTAGAGTGGCAAGAGCTAGGTAATGCATTGACTCCTCATAGCTGCCTGTCCACTGGAATCTCTCCAGGGCAGATGTAAGGCACATCCGTGCGCACAGTTTTGCATGGAAAAAATATGCAATGCCACTTTCACTGCTCTTTCTGTGCTGTGGATATTCTTACTCTTCAGAATGCTAGTCCAGCTTCTCTTATAGTCATACTTTTAAAAAGAACACTTGACCTTGTGAACTAAAAATGAATATTATTTCATGCACAAACTAGTTTTGGTTTACAAGAAGACAATTTTCTTTTTCTTCTCTGAAAAGCTAACTTCTGCAACTAAGAACATCTTGTGTGAGACGATAAAACTAGGAGTTATGCTACCTGCAAGAAAGGTGTAAACACATGTTAAGAAGGAATATAACATCAGGCTTCCTTAGGGGAAAGATGATGCTTTTACATTCGCTTTAACATAGCTACTTGCTTTTATTTATACATGCAGTTGGAATTTGAAAGAGAAAGTTAAATAATTATCTGCTTTTAGCTTACTATATAATTGAGAATTTTTTTAAAAAAGCTACCACTAGATGGTGCAATAACTTAAATAATTCACAAATCTACGCCACTTCCCCATGTCTCTTCCTTCCCCGACCCCAATGAAGAGCCCTCAGCAACAGCAGGAGACAACACACAGCTGGGAAGGAAACCTACCTACCTTTTGTAACTTCCATTTGTCAAAATAGGAGTCAAAACTAGCTTTCCCCTAGATATAATAATTCACTTCCTTCTTTGGCATTTCTTTTAAACAGGAGGGAACAAGAGTTGCTCACCCGAGGGAAAACTGAACGGTAATGAAATCGCGATGACTCCCTATGGCGCTCTGACCGAGAGCTACAGGAGGAGGGAAGTGACCGACCACTGCAGATCAGGGTACCCAGAATGCTGTTCTTGGACTTGAGAAACACAAATTCAGCTCCCTCTTCTGCTGGACAGACTAATTCAGCAAACCCAAAAGCAAGTCTATTAACCTCAGTGCACCTCAGTTCTCATCTGGAAGTAAAAATTTTGGAGCTGTTTGTTTATTACTTGCAACCTCAGATAGATGCTGAAAGGACAAATACATTTTAAAATTATGCCATATTCCAGAACCGTGAGGTAGTTTAATATATGTATGAGAGGCACATAACAGCTTTGGCATCCACTTTCCCTTGGCCTACACTACTCTGAAACAGGTGCGTTTTGATTAGTTTTAAAATGAACTATGATGACTTTCAGAAGTCTCTTACCTGCTACTGCAGGGGATCAGACCCAGTTACTCAGGAAATGCTTCTACTGTGCCCTTACCTCTTCTTGTAGGGCCTACTATTTCATCTCCTGAAGCTCTGGATTTTGAAGGAAGGCCGGTGGGTCAAATGTAGTACTATGCAACTAAAAGGGTCAGGTATGCCTATCCTGGTGGTCAAGTATGACTGGATTTTAATTTTAGTAATTTTGTTTAAACATTTATCAAGAGTGCCAGGAGTTATTTATTATAAATTAAATTAAACCAAAATGTCTTCTCCAGTTCTAGAAGTTCTGGGGTTACTTTGTTCACAACCAGCAGATCTAGAAGTCTCAAGTATGTTATTCCAAAACACATTTTCTAATGAACATCAGTAAACAGATTATAACCAAAGTTATGAGTAATGTGTGTTTAAGCCCATAAGAAAAAGGAAAGTATTGGGTAGGTAACATTAGAAGTCAGTCATGTAGACAAGGTAAATTTTCTATCAGCTAGTAGACGTCAGACAGACTATTTAATTAATCAAGTATGCGAGATAACACACAGAAAGCACACACACCTTCATTTCACAGGGAAGAAACCTCCACCCAGCCACAGTTACCCTCAGCATGAACATTAGAAGAAAAAAAAAAAGGCTGAGTAACATAAGTGGATGAAATAGACCAGGAACTGCTACAGGAACTACGAGAAATCCCCTACAGCACATAAAACTGGGAGAAAGAACACCATGTTAGAAAACAGGTTTGAAAAGGAAAGTAGGCTGTGCCTAATACATTAATAACTAAGACCTGAAAACCAAGATAGCTGAGAAGACTCTTCCCACTCTGAATGCATCATGGGGTAAAATTCCTCCAGGAGATGAAAGGACCTCCCCTAAGCAAAGCTAAAACTTTGGTGGAAGTATCATCAGGGTGCTCACATGGGATGGAATAGATTCAAGCTTGTGGTTTTCACTACAGGAAAGAACACTTCTTGGATATACATGATACATTTGGCTGTTAAGCCTTTTACTGCTCTGAACATATTTACTCTGCTTCAAAATAAAATTTTAAAAATCAATAATCAAGTCTGTAACTCTTTGCCAGATTGTCAAAGGGAAATGGAACTGGCAACCTCAGAAAGGTACCACAGGATTTATCAGGAATTAAACTGATGTTTAAAAGTGTGCCCTAACAAGAAGTGTGTAAAAAATATGTCAACAGTACAAACAACAGACATGAATACAGCTGCAAAGAGATAGAATGAAAGTCCAACAATAACCCAGAAGCTTGATTATTCATGACAGAAAATATATAATAATAATTCAATTAGAGTCAATTCCTTTTTCATACACAATATAAATTCTTTATACAATGGAGTAATGCAGCTATATAGTTACTAAATATCTTGACTGTATAAAGTTCAGAATTAGTGATGTAGCCTCTTTTAGTTGGTACTGTTCCCATAGGAATTAGAAGAGAATCTCCTTTTCATTTAAGGATGACCAAAAAACAATACAAATAAATATTGAGGGCACATCTACACTACAAGGCCTTTACTAGCACAGCAAGTGACCTATGTCACTAGTATTACATAAAGAACGGCCTATATTGCTACACCAGAATAGCTATTGGACAACCTGTGTACTGAGAGGCAGTTTATCCTGAAATTAACTACTATGACACCTCCTTAAATGCCAGAAGGAGAGCTGATCTAATCACATCCTTCTATGCTGGCAAAATTGTGTTTACACTGGAGGGTTTGTTAAGATGGGGATTTTGCCAGGCCAAGCCTAAACTTAAGTTCACACAAATGCAACTACTCACTACGGGTAATGAAGTACCACCTTCAGTATCTTCATGCCAAAGTACTGCTAGGGCACCTCCCTAGCTCAGTACACCTCACTTCCTCTGAGATGGAGGATGAAGCCATTTCAGCAAGATCTGTCCTTTGTAATACTCTTAACATCTAAATTGGATAAGAACCCTGTTCTACTTACTCCCTTTTCCTTTCCTAACAGGGCTCCTGCTACTTGGTTGCGAGTTTGGCCTCTATCCTCTTTGCTCTAATGCTGCCGCACACGCAGCAACATATTCTTACTGCAGACAGGGTACTACACAGAGTAGGGGACCAGTTGAAGACATACAAGGAACAGGGCACTCCAGACCACTCTGAACTCAGCTAATCCCTATATCTGCTGTGAGAAAGTCAGCTTTTTTGTCCCTTGAGCATGACTAGTGGCCGTTATCTTCTGAGGCCAGGCTGTTGCTTTGAAGATCAGCCTCCAATTGACAGAATTTTAGCTTAATTGCCCACAGACAGGATGACACTTATGGCCATTCTGCACAGCAGCAAGGATACAGGTGTGACCCAGTCTTGCAACCAAAGAGAAGCTGTATCAGAAAGTATTGCGTGACCTGCACCCCAGCTCAACCCACAAAGAATTACATACGGCACATTGGAACAAACAGTGGTCTAAGACTGGCACTTATGCTTTTGCTGGACAC
>VYZM01020360.1:9908-24190 GCA_013398915.1 Dromas ardeola
GCCCGGCCCGGCCCCGCTAGCCCGGCCCGGCCCCGCTCCATGCGTGCCTCTCCAAGCCCCCAGCCGCTCTGCCTGAGAGCCAGGCAGAACTGCTGGTGAGTTGTCTTGAAGGATCGCTGAGTTCAACCAAGGTGTTGTTTCTTTTTCTTTCAGGTTTTCTTTGCTTACGTCTGTAAGCTAAAGCCAGAGTTTTTCTTGTCACCTCTTCCTTTCAGCGTTTGTAAGAGAACTGAGGAGATGGTGAATGTTCTGAAAGGTGTTCTGATTGAATGGTTAGTAACAGCATTTGTTGTCTGTCGTTGTGTCAAAGCCTATCTATTTCTTTGGGCCTGGTAATATTCTAAGTAACTTAAGAGCATAGATAAAAAAAAGAATTTTTGTGAGGAGGAATGTTGCTGAACAAACAGACAAAAGTGCAGCCTTTGGGGGAAGAAAGAGAGAGGCAGTTGTAGGTAATCCTAATTCCAAACTCCTTTTTTCTTTTCAAGATATTGTTATCAACTTATGTTTAACCGTTAGGCGTTCCTTCTTCTTTATATTGCTTACAAATAATGGGGTTTTTTTGTCATTGTTTATGAGCAATGTGTTCCTTTACTGATTCTAGAGGGAGATGAGATAATCTTTCATCCTTTCTTTCCTGTCTTTTTTTCATCAATTCCAGTCTAAATTCCGTTCAAGACTGACATGTGGCTCTGTTTGTAGGTCATACTCGAAAGGAATATGGTTGTAGTTTGTAAGAGTAATCTTTTGATGTGTGTGCAGTAAACATGTTTTCATACAGTCTGAAGTCTGTAGACTAAGAATCAGATAACTGACTCCAAAGTTAACCTCCAAAATAAAAAGAAGCATCAGTCAAGTTTTGTGGGGTCATTGCATAGCATTATATGACTTATAAGGTTTCTGCTGTACACTTAGATTGTAAACATATTAACAGATTACAACTGCAGAAAAGCAGAAGAACCTTGACTCTTGTGATGTGTCTGCATGGTGCATATAGCTGTGATCTTGCAGCAGTTAACTTCTGAGCTGACTGGATGTTAGCCAGCTGAAGTCTGGATGGCTATGTGCAAGCAGTTCAGAGCCTAAACTGTGCTATAACAAAAGGCCTGTTTTCTCAAATTTGGCTCCATGCTAGTACACTGACAAACCTTCTGAAGCACAAGAAATTGCCTGCCTGCAGCTGACTATGTAAAGGTGCCCAGAGCAGGATTCTTGACTGATGAGGCAAGAAGTTCTAAAATCTCAAGCAGTTAGCAAAATATTTAATTTTGCACCTTATGTGTTTACTTTATACATACCTAAAGATCTGTGTGGTTTTTTCAGCTCTATGGCTGCGTCCCACTTAGTATTAGGGTGGAACTTAATCATTCTCCCTGGAAGGGAAGGGAATTTTCTATCTGATAACAAATCCACAGCATTTGTTATGCTGTCAGGCATTTTCAACAGCCCCCTGGGAAACTGACCTTTGAGTTGGTTTTGCTAGCTCTTGGTGGTTTGGTTTTGTTTGTTTGTTTTCTCCCCACCTTTGCATAAAGTTAGGCTATGATTGGGCACAAAATTCCATCCAAGGAAAAGATGCAAAATTGCTATAAACCTGCCCCCTTGTTTACACTTCATATACAAGTTTTTTATAACCCAGTTTTCATAGGATGTTTAAGATACCAAATGGACAGTAAGTGGGGAAAAAAAGACACTTCTGAATGTGTAAATCATGCAAATAAAACAGTGAATGTTGTGCAGGTCTCTTTTTCTTTTTTTTCCATACTCTTCCAATAAATAGCTACACTTTTCAAAAGATACCATATCACGGATTATAATCTTCAAGTACTGTAATGAGCTCAGTGTTTCTGCTGTGACGTACGTCTGCTGGCACTGGTTACAGTTCTGTATGTTGATTGTGTGAAAACCAGTCTCTGGATACTGCCTAACATGTTGGTCGTACCAGCTAGGAAAAAAGCTTGTGCCATCTAGTAATACTAATGTGAGTCACTAAAGTACAGCTGAATGAAACACGCCAAAAATAAACCTCCCTGCACCCATCCAAAAGGGGGTGTGGAAGAATGCTGGGAACCATGTACTTCTGGTATCTAATTTTTCTCAGCTCTTCTGTTTCTTTTTTCTCTTCTTACATGCCAGAGCACATAAATAATGGCTCTTCTAAAGAAGATGTAGCTTCCAGACTTTCCTGTTCTCCTTTCCTCAAAATAACGTTGTACTTTGAAAACTCATCTTACTCTAGTCATGTTTCTGCAGGTTTGAGGCTAATATTAAAGGTTGTTTTTTGAGTTGCTGTGTAGAGAGCAGGGGAAGGGTTTGGCCTCATAGTGCCTGTTTTTGCACTATGTATACACACCTTTTAGGTAAGGGAGAGTTGTTCCTCGTACTGCATTTAAATGAGAAAAGATTAACCAAGGAGTTCTTCTAAGATTTACTGTGTTATTAAGAGTTCTTTTTAACAATTACTATGTTGCCAAAACAACTATTTTTATAATTTTGAAAGTAGTAGTAGTAGTCCTGAGTAGTAGTCGTAGTTCTGAGCTACCTGATTCCAATTTCCTGTACTTCTTGCACATATTCTTCACCATTTGCAATCAAATACTAAGTTTCACCAAAGAGCAAGCTTTTCCTGTTTTGTAAAAACTAGTATCAGATTAATATTGTCTGAATTCTTCAAAAATTCAGTGGACCAAAGAGCTTATATTTTGAAGCCCCTTTATCTAGCTGCTTAGTATAATGCAGGTGTTTCTGTCACCTGTAATTTCCATGCTTCCAAAATGTTTTCTTCGAAGCACTTAAATTTAACTTAGAAGGTGACATCATGAAAAAGAAGGCACTGTTCAGTTATGGTGTGATAAATGTACAATTCATATGGGACCACTTTTTTCTGTGCTATACTACTTTGAGTGAGATCTATGTTCTCCTGGGTTTTGGTTACCCTTAAACAAGAATGTGCTTTAAGAAAACATGTTCTTATGGTGCTATTGCTGAAGATAGAAATGTAAGTTCAAACTTGCCTTATTAAGGGTTAGGGTTTTGTTGTTTTTTTTTTAAGCTACTTTAACAGCAGCATAGGGGCACTTATCTGCTAATCAAGCAGCTAGTTCTTCTCATTAGACTTTGTTATCAGTTTATTTTTATCTCTAAAGTAACCCAAGCAATTACTATTATGGAAGAAACAAGTTTTTCAAAAGCTTCATAAACTTTATTAAATTGTGAGCAACTCTTGAAATTAATATTAATTTCCCAAAGAACTTTGGGAGTGTCTTCAAATGGTATTTTTTGTTTGTTTTTAACTGTATCTTATTAGAGTGAGTGGGATCTGATGTGTTTTTGTCTCTGCAGTGACCCAGCAATGAAGCAGTTTCTGCTCTACTTGGACGAGTCAAATGCATTGGGAAAGAAGTTCATCATACAAGACCTGGATGAAACTCATGTCTTTGTGTTAGCCGAGTTGGTTAACTTCCTTCAGGAGAGAGTGGGCGAGTTAATGGACCAGAACTCTTTTCCTATTACTCAGAAGTAAAAAGACTAGAGAAATGAGATTACTGCGAGTTTTGGAATAGTGAATTTCAGTAGCTTGGGTTGTTGCTGTTTATAGATATGCTGTGGTTAGTAAATTCTACATGGAAGTGGCTACTCTAGAAAATGGATCATTTTCATAGACAAGATACACTTGAATTGAATTTTATTTCTCATTTTGAAAGATTATGGTATCTTTATTAAAATTTTTAAAATTATACACTTGAGGACTTGCCTAGAGAATTTTTCATGCATGCTTTCTGTTTTTCCTTTAGGATTTTTATTTTGCAAGATGGTATGACCAAAAAAATTAAGAGTAGTTTTTCTGTATTGGAATGCTATATGAACTCCTCTGACATGTTACATTCCTGTGGAATTGATTAAATCTGGTTATAGTGTGACTGACAGAATGTAAAGAATGTCTGTTAAAGTATGATTTGGGATTGATGGAACATCTCCCTTAAGTTGAAGGCATGGTCAGATACTGCTTTAACTTCATGGGGTTTATACACCAAAATGGAAGTTGGTATGAGTTTTCTTTCGGGTTTTTGTTGTTGTTTTAGTTGTTTGTGTGCCACCCCCCCCCCCCCGCCCCCCAACATTTTAGAAATGCACCATACTACTTGCCTACTTTTAGTAAGGCTATGCTTTCTATTTTGTTCTGGGTTTGGGGACTGGTGATGAGAGTCTAGGATTTTGGAAGGGAAGGGGGTATATAGGGGGATGAGGACAACAAAATCCATTACCACAGGTCATCACATTTTAATTGTAACCTGATTACTTGTGTATCAACAATAGCAAATTAAAGGGGTAACATAAATGGGAGACCAATCCTTTAGATATAATTGCTTGTAATTTTTCAACTGAATCTAATACCTAGTCACAATAAGCTGTGTGATCAGGATGAGAAAATAAAGACTTGATTGCTCTACTTGTGAAGAGGAAAGCTGGTTTGGGTTTTTTGGGGTGTTTGGGCTTTTTTTTTCTTTTGTCTTCAGCTTAGCTCTTCCTTCCCTATTGCACTTTGCTGCGAAGAAAAAGCCTTACAGTTTCACAGGTGTTTTTTTTACACTGCATTTGTAACTCACCGTCTCAGGCACTGTCTTATTTAGTAAGTTGGCTAGTGCATGATGATAAAACCTGTGCAGATTTGTGTCTACAAATATGACAGACACAGATTATGATACAGATTATTCTATGAATACAGAAACAAGAATAACAACATGTGTCATCTTTTCTCTTATTCTACTTCCCACTCAAAATAGTCAAATTCATTGGATCTATAAGTAATCATTTATAAATTAAAGACTTCTAAGATATAACTTCAAAAGGAAGCTTGGTTTTCAGAGCTGTTCATGTAGTTCAGATAGATGCCGTCTTTCTTTGGGAGAAAAATAAGTGTAAATAGAAAGGCTTTTATAAGGAATAATTTTCTTTACTGACTCTCCCATCGTTGCTTTTTTTTTCTCGTCCAGTAGATATCAGATTAGTTGGTGACTTTGTTTTTTTCTTTTTTCCCCAGGAATAGGGACGCTTCAGGAGAAAGTTTCATTAGATGTTTTTAATCAAAAAGCTGCCCAAAGAAAGTTCTGCAGAATTACATATATTCAGACTCATGTGGATGAGCAAATAGCCCTGTGGAATTTAGCTTCTTCGTGTAGTTTCTGGTGCTTCTCTCTGACTGTATAGAACAATGGGTTTTGGTCCAAGTTGTTTCATCTCTTTCTTTTACAAGTGGATGCTTTCTCAGTCACATAGGGGTTCCTTACCTCTTTCTTGAGATTGGTCAAACATTGACCTCATAACTGTTAATTTGTGTAAGATTATTGGATGCTTATTTAATGGAGAGACAATCATGGCGTGATAGCTTAATGCAATTTATTTGTGTCTTACGTCCTTCCTTTGGAATCCTAGTTTATTTTCCATTCAGTTTTGATGAAAGGTAAATGATGCCTCACTCTCTTCAAATGACAGTATTTGAAAAGTCATGTTAGAATAACAGCTGTTAAACTTCTCTATATTTAGCGTGTCTAGTGCTACATTTCTGTGATGATTTTCCTTTTAAGTCTACGATAAAATTCTTGCTGTTCTTGTCTTTTTCGCCTGGTTAATTGTACCCCTGGTAAGACCCCACCTGGAGTACTGTGTCCAGCTCTGGAGCCCCCAACATCAGAAGGACATGGGCCTGTTGGAGCAAGTCCAGAGGAGGGCCACAAAAATGATCAGAGAGCTGGAGCACCTCTTCTATGAAGACAGGCTGAGAGAGTTGGGGTGGTTCAGCCTGGAGATGGGAAGGCTCTGGGGAGATGTTATTGCGGCCTTCCAGTATCTAAAGGGGACCTACAGGAAAGAGATGGATGGACTCTATATCACGTAGTGTAGTGATAGGATGAGGGGTAATGGTTTTAAACTGGAAGAGGGTAGATTTAAATTAGATATTAGGAAGAAATTCTTTACTGTGAGGGTGGTGAGACACTGGGACAGGCTGCCCAGAGAAGCTGTGGATGCCGCATCCTTGGAAGTGTTCCAGGTTGATGGGGCTTTGAGCGCCCTGGTGTAGTGGGAGGTGTCCCTGCCCATGGCAGGGGGGTAGGAACTAGATGATCTTTAAGCACCCTTCCAATGCAAACCTTTCTCTGATTCTATGAAAGCTTTTTGTTTGTTTGTTTTAAATGCATATATTCTGGAGCTTGTATGCTTTTAAAAATACATATATATACATATTGCTCAGACAGGAGGAAAGTAGATACTAGCTTTAAAAATATCAAGACAGTTTGAGATAGTTAACATTTGAACTTACAGATTTTAAATCTTTTTGATGGTTTTCATTTAGCTGTGCAATGTTATTGGTTAGTGTATCTCATAATGAAACATGTTAAAAATATCTTATTTTTTCAAAGGCTGGGAGCATTTGAGAATAAAAGGTTAAGGAGATCTGTTTAAATATATACAAGTTTTGCTAATAGAGTTGATATGGTGAGAACATCAGCTCTTGCTGTATTTGGGATATTATATGTTAAATTAACACTTCCATCTGTAGCTAATAAATTCATCCTTTTTTTGCTGATGTCTAGCATAGCGATTATACTCTGTTCAGGTTCTGTTTGAGCAGCAAAAAATAGAGCTTGAATGACAGACTTCTTGTTGTTTCTTGTTAACGCAGAAATTTTATCTTGATGGATTTTCACTGCTAAGGGCTGAGCTGGTGCTTGATTTTTTGCTTTCAATCTGGGTTGAAAGTATCTTGTCTACTGGTGGAAGAACATGGTAGAATAATTACCTAAAGGATGCTTATTTGAACTTCATTTCTTATTTGCTACTTAATTATACTTAGTAGCTCTAAAAAAGCTTGCAAGTTCACTTGTGTTTTGTGATGTAAACAATTGCTCTTTAGTAGTTACTGTAACTTTTAACGGGCTTATAAGTACCACTTTCACTACCATAAATGCAGAAACTAGAGAGTCATATTTGACAGAAAGATGAGAGAGATCTCTAAAGCAAGGTAAGAAAATTTGAACAATGCAAACAATTGATGTTTGTGGAACATATATTCGGAGTGGAAACTGAAAATGCAGCTTCCTATTACAATAAAATAATAGTACCTCATGATTTTTATTGAAAATAACACTTTTTGGTGTTTTGTTTTTTGCTCAAGCCTCAGATTATTATTGTTATTTTAAAGTTTGTTTATCAGTGGTCTTCAGAGAAAAGCTATGTAATGTGACCATGGTGTACCACAAAAGAAAATAAGCATAAATGCTGTCACATATTTAGATACTTTTAGAATAAGCTAATTCTGGAGGGTGGGTTTTTTTTAAAGTAGCATGATGAAGGTGACCCAGAGTTAGTCAATATAGGTAGGGATTATAATGAATTTCTTTGCTTGTTACCAACACACAAGTCCCCTTTCCTTCTCTCTGGTACAACAGTTAGCCCAAGGAGGATAATTGTCCAGTGCAGTAAAGGAGGAAATAACCAATGGTCGGTAGAGAGAATGGATGTGGTCTCAAGGAAGAAAACTGTGTTGAAACAAAATAGAGAATGCTTCAGGGAATTGCACCGTTTTACCCGAGAGCGCCCAGATTGTGAGTGGATTTGACTTGGTAGCTAAACTGCCAGTGTTATCTCATAAAAAGGTAGGCATCTTCATCCATTTGGAATGAATGATAGAGTGGGTTTTTTTGTTTGTTTGGGTTATTTTTTTAGAAATGTAATGATCTTATAATGATTGTTTTTGTTCGATGTAGCACAGTGCCAAGAGCTAGATGGCTAGTGTGATGCGGTGTACACAAACTTCTCAAAGTGCTGTTGTACATTAAGAAATCTTATTTTACAGTTTTCACAGAATTGTAGGGTGTATTCAAGAGCATGTCTTCTGATTATTATTATTTTTTAGATTTTTTTTAACGTGGCATAACAACAGATTTTACTTTTTTTCTCACTTAAATTAACTGCAGGGCCACCTCAAGTGTGCGAGAACAAACTAGAGAACATGTATTTTATGCATTAAACAGGATTGTTTACTGTGAGCTGAAGTAAAGAGGATTGTATACTGTGAATTGAAGATAATGGTACTTCATGGCATCATTAAAATGGCTTATTTTAACTTTTATGATGATGATGCCAACTAAGAAAAGTGTCCAATTTCAGTCAGCCCCTAGGCTGAGCTTGGAAAAGTAGGACTCAAAACAAAACAAAAAAAAAAAACAAACAGAAAAACCCAACCAAAACGTAAAGATTTTAAAGTGTGTGTGTATATATATATTTTTTAAATAATCAACAAGTCTTTAATCATGTCAGCCAACACAGGCCGGGAGCTATATTTTGCTCTTCCAATGAGGCAGTAGGCCATTGAAGAAAACAGTAAGCTTTTGTAATAAATCTTTTTGCAGTTCCCAGTTCCACAGCAGATTCTGATCCTTTTCCCATACTGATTCATTGATAATCCCACAAATGATCCCATTAAAGCTGGTGGAGGTTACTGTGAAATGAGACATTACTCAGCATGTCAGAATTGTGTGTCCATGTTTGTTTTGTAATTCAGAATTTGTCAAGGCTTATATGTGCTGTACAAAATTAAGGATTCAATAAATAGGTGAAGTTCATAATGATGGAAGAAAAATTCTTCCTAATCTAAGTCATTATCTTTGGTTTTACAGCTTAACAACTAATGAGAAATTTAAAAAAAAAAAAAAGGGGGTCTCTGATAGAAATACGATGTGGAGGAGCTCTTTATTTTTTTATGTGGAATAAAAGTAGTATTTTACCCATCTTTGTTTCATATAAAAAGATTTTCAGGGCTGAAGTCTTAACAATTTGAAGGCAGACCAGTAAGGGGAGCTCTTACCAATTTTTTTATACTGCTTCTTGAAAAATTGCTGCAGCGTGCGCAATGGTGGGTCAGAGACTTACTGTGCTTTGGAACATTAATGTCTTTCTCTCTGGATGTGCTTTCAGCTGGAGATGAACATTCTACTTCAAGGGATCCTTCTAGAAAAATATTTGTAGTAAGCGATTTTGAAATGTAGTATCTTTATCTTTGAATTTTCCTAAATGTTTAGTTATCCAATGTCTTCTTTCTAGGCTTCTTTCTGTGCATAGTCCCGTTACATTAAAATGTGTCTGAAATATGGACTTCCCTTCAGATGTTACTGGTAGGTCTGTCTGTCTCCACACTGCTAGCCTGCTTTAGGAGTTGCTCTGTATTAAGTTACGTCACTTTTAGTGAGTGTAAATCACAGGAAGCCATTGCTGATTCAGTCAGAAGTAACTTTTATGAAGGGTTTTTCTCTTTCTTGCCTCATCGTACAAAATGCATGTGATTGTAGGGTACCTGTTCCTCAGTGCACATGCACCATGCTGTATGGAAGACACATACAAAAACTATTCAGTCTTACTCTATTTCAGTGTGCACTGGGGATTTCTGCATCTGTATCCCTAGAGTGTTGCTAATAGTACACAGAAATGAGACATATAGAAAGTTTTTCCCTGATTACCCCTAAAAGTGAGTAGCTTTATTGGTTTACACCTATATAAACGTAAACAAACAGAAAAACCACAATACTTACCAGTTAAGTTTTAATATGAGGGAGGGAAAAACCCTTATTACCTTGGACATTAGTGACTGTATTTTTCATATAGACAGAAAAAGTAATTTTCTCTCCTTTGATTGTGTAGCAGTAATAAGTAGATTAACTACAGAATAGAAATGGACTATAAAATTGCTGTCCAGTGAGCAAATTAAAAAAGTAAAAATATTAGAATATTATTGTTAGCTTTTAGCTTTTTGTGCTTGAGCAATTCTAGGTTTTATAACAACAGCAAGTAAAAGGTTCCCGAAAGAGATCTTATTTTCCGGTTAATATTTTTCTTTTACCAAAAGAAATGCAGACTTGTAATACCCATGCAGGAATGTGCCCGAACACACCAAAGAAAATCCACTCAGCACCAAAGCTCTGACAGGTAATTGATTAGCCATAAAACTAGCCCCTCAGGAGAGAAACAGCAAGCAAAAATTCTGGATGACTATAGATTGAAGGAGTTGGCTGTCAGAGCTGTACAGTTGTTCGCTTTTCTATTGCGGTAAAGATGGACTCAGTTGTAAATTACAGGATGTGCAGGATGATGGGCACATTTGCAGCTGTGAAGAGATCACTTGTAGATAAGAAAGTATCGCACATTTCCACAATGTTGGCATAGCTGATATACTGTCAGTAGTGAGAGGTAAACATACTAAGCAAATGTTTACAATCTGTCAGCATTTTGTGTGTTGTGTTCCTGCTGTTTTGAAGCTAGAGGGGTGAGGTAGGAGGATGAAAGAGAAAGAAGGTAGGAAAGAGGGGGAAGAGTATTTTAGGCTTGTAACTAGCATTTCCTGTTAATTCTAAAATTGAACAAGATCACAAGGAGCATAAGGACAAAATTGAAAGATATTGCACTCTAATTTTAATTTTTTATCCGAAAGAATGTACTTGCAATTAACTAGAACTTAATTGGTTTACAGAAGGTCCTGCATTTATCATCAGAGCCAACATATCACGAGGACTGAGAGAGCAAATTTTCTTAATGTTATTCCTTTTATTCTGCCTTGCTTCTGTCCTGGATGGACCACTTCTCCATGTGGAATGATAGTGTTGTTTTGCTTCCTTTTAATATCTGTATTCTCCTACATTGGCAACTTTATTGGGTGTAAAATACGTTTTGCATGTTTGTGGTATGTTTATCATTAGGTATATAAGTATTCCAGAAGCTAGAGATTCAGTAGCAGTGAGTAACCCTGGAATAACGATAGCCTTCTGTATCATCAACCAACTTGAAATTAAGATATGAAAGAAAAATCTCTCTTCAGCTGTAATATGAAGCATGCTCCCTGCATTTGATTTTTGCTTTTGGTCTAAACCGAGACTACCTTTTAATTTTGGGAAAGATATAAAGTCAGTATAAAATTTAAGAAAAAAGAGGCCTGATTTCTTAAGGAATATTTGAAATTGATATTGTCAACCACTGCCATGGTGAGGTCTGTGTGATGGAGGACTGTGACAACTTTTTGCTGCTGGCCAGCTTGCCATTTGGGCAAAGGCAGATGCAAACAGCATTTGAGAGGAGCAGGACAGTGAGGATGAGGAGTGGGAAAAGCTAAGTATTCGAACAAATCTGTGAGGAGGACCAGGGAACCCGAAGTCTTGGAGCTAGTGAATGTTTCCCCTTTTGGCTTTGAGTAGCATTTTTTTTTTAAAACTATTTCTGCCTATTTAGTCTGCTGTGTGACAGCAGGAGCCAGAAGGAGCTGTAGGGAGTGGGAAGGAGGGATTCTGTGGGTGTATGTGTTTCTTACTTTTAAAAGTACAAAAATAAAAATACATATGAGAATAACTTGTGTGTGCACAGTAAGTATTGAATGCAATTTATTCTAAGTACGATCTCTGGCACCAAGAGATTGATCCTTTTTAATGAAGCAGCATTTAAATATGTAAATTGTGTAACAAGTGTTGAGAACATAGACAGAACACCAAGTCATTAGTTCCAATTTCTTGCAGATGTTGGTAAGAAAATAATTAAAAAGTAATAAATATACAAAGCAAATATTAGCAAAGCAATTAAGGGTTTGTTTATGCAAATGGCAATTTATTACCAAGTGCAGTGAACTTACTACTTGGAGTTGTTCTGCTAGCTTTCAAGACCTGATCATACATGATACTAAGCACTAAATTTAACAGGAATGTTTTTGCTTCTGCCTTACTACTAGAGCTGTGAAAGTTAGTTCTCTTTGAGAAGGGAAGATGTTAACAACATTATTTTGGTCAGACTATCTCACCACTTATAGTTTAAGTTAAAAGAGTAAGAGAAGTTAAAGTCTGACATTGCTCTATGATCTTAAGCAGGTAGCTTTCCTTCACCCTAGTGTATATTTTCCCATCTGTAAAATGGAGATAAGAGTACTTATTTTTCTGCTGCTCCTACTAAGCAGAACTGCAGCCTTGCTTTGTATGCAAAATGTACAATGTAAATCTGTCCTGCTCTCTCTTCCTATTAAAATACAAGTATTCTCTAGTAAAAGTAAATGTTGGGGGTACTTCATAACATACATAGGAAAATAGGCATTCAGTTGTAGGAGATCTTGCTATGCTAGTATGTTAGCTTACATGTGTGCATGTTAAATATTGCTGTCAATCAAAAATTCTTAGGTCTTCGTCGCGTCACATCCTGGTCTAACCACAATTCTGAGTGACAGGTTAGGAAAGCTCTGTGTGTGTGTATGTGTGTCTGTATATTTGTATATGTGTGTGTGTGTGTATATATATAAATACACACACACAAACCTACCTGTGTATATGTGTGTGTGTGCATATATGCATAGGCAGTGTGTTTGTATAATCGCCGCAGCTACAGTATGCTGACCTTGTGGGAGAAAGATAACCTTCCTTGCCCAACAATATTTCTTCCAATTTAAGGAGGAAAGGGATGCTTTTGCAGTCCTTGCACTGGGTAGCATCACTGTAAGCCTCAAGCAGGTGCTGGGGTTCTCAAGGGGGAGCAAACATAGGAAACTGGAGTGCTAATAAGGATAACCAGACCTTTCACATCTGGAATTTATTTTATGTCCTTCTAAAACTGGGATTAAAATGATCAGTGAGATCACTAATCAGGCATTCATGAAAGTAAGTTTTGGGTTTTTTTCTCTTGGTACATAGAGCTGCTTTTTATCATTGTATTATATCTTGCTAAAACAGTAAAAAAATGCAAAAAACAATCAGTATATTCATTATATTCTTGCAGTGTATTTTCCTCTATTAAATCCAGATTGAAATAATTTTTTCAGTGGAGTAAAAGGACTTAAATATTTGATTGCGTTCCTTTATAGGACTACCCATAGCAAATGCAGGTATCATGCTGTAATTATGATATTTTTTTTAAGAATTAACATCTGATTTTCCAACAGTCTCTGTTGCATTTTCTACTACAGAGGGTGATAGTACAGAGGATACTTATTTGGGACTCTGGTGATAAACTGTTGTTAGAATTCTGGTACTTAAAACCTTGAGTATTTTGATGGCGTATCTCTTCCATATTTTTCAAGAACTCTCTATTTTTGTATTTGAATGTTGCCTCCATTGAATTTTGCAAAAAAAGTATTGCTTAGGCTTTGCTGTGCTGTCCTTTACTTGAACTGCTCGTGAGACCACACTTAGAAATGATAAGAGGTTTTGAAGAATATACATGACGTGGGTCTCTGTAGATTTAAGCTGAAAAAGATAGAAATTTATCTCTCAGCCACTGAAGCACTTGTCTGAAAAGCCTAGGGACTTTGGAAGTATTTTCACCAGCTGCTATTTATCTTAATATTCTAATGTGGGCTTTGCTGAGAAAGTTAGATTAATTGCTTTTTTTATATTGTAGACATATTCAAAGGTCTCACTTTGAACTAGGGTTTCATAATGCTAAACTTCTTATGAAATGCATAAAAGGGTGGCCTAGTCTGATGTAGCAAATGAAATAGGCAAAAATTGACTGTGTGTTTTTAATAGAGTAACATATAGATAGAACCATGTCTGTCTTCCCTGGCCCTTCTCTCTACCCATTTCAAGCTTAATTTATCATTCTTCCATGTAATTGATTATAACTGTATGCAGGATTCTAGGTGAAGTCTTCACAATAACAGTGCAATAGTGTTTATATTCCAGACCTCTCTTGGAAAAAACTAATTTGATGCTCCCCTGGGGGTATTAGCCTCCTTCATGATCTCATCTAATTGATGCCTTATGGATATTCTGTTGCTGACAGGCAGATACAGATTTTTCTCCTCCTCTCTTTCCAGTTGATGCTTGCAGTTTAAAATGAGTATTTTTAAGTCCTTCAGTTCATGATTTTGAACCCTGTACTATCGTATTTCATCTCATTTTTTTATTAGTCTGCTTCTGTGGGTCATCCATTCTTTTCTGAATGATGTATATTCTGGTTCTAGTCTGTATTGTTGATTCTCAAGTTTGTGTCATCAGCAAATTTTATTAGCATACTCGTGTTTTTGTTCTAAGGTCAACTAATAAAAATATTAAAAAGGTCAGTATCATGACTGATTGTTCAGGGACTCCAGTTATAATATATCTTCAGTCTAACTGTTTTCTTTGGAGCACCATCCACTGCCATCCTTATTAGTTCTGATCCCTTGCCATCTGTACTAATCCTCATCTCTGGTTTAATTAATATCTTGTGTGGCACCATTTGAAATACCAAGTAAAGTTAAAAAAAAAAAAAAAAAAAAAAAA
>VYZM01020360.1:29521-56819 GCA_013398915.1 Dromas ardeola
GGGGGCGGCGGCGCCGCCTCCGGCATCACCTGCGACCCTCCGCGCACTGCCTGTAGCCCTGCGATTTTTTTTTTCCCGTTTCTTTCTTTTTCTTCTTTATTTTTTTCCTATATTCCCCCCACGCCCCCGCCTTTCTTGGGGAGACGGTTGGGAAATTTGCCCTGCGATCCGGTGAAATTCGGCTAGTGTGTGCGACTCCTTCGCATTCTTTTGTGTTGTGTCTTCACATCGTGCCTTTCAGTAAATGTCTGCGTGTGGACACGTTCAAACACCTTGGCTTCCTAAAGGTTCCCTGAAAAGTGCAGGAATCGTTTACCAATTCGGTACTTAAATTTGACTTCGACGTTAAAACGTACAATTAAAACAGCTGTATGGGGTCAGATCAAAGGTCCGTCTAGTATAGATTCCAGTTTCTGCAAGTGGCAAATAGCAGATGATTAGGAAACACCATAACAACCGGGTGAGCGTGCTGTGAAGCTTTGGGAAACCAGCCAGGCCTCCAGCAGTGTGAGGTTAAGGGACTTCCTGAGTCAAATGTGGTGTTTTGGTATTTAAAAGCCCTTTTTCTTCCATGATTTAGATATACATGTTTCCAAAAAAGAATGAGACAAAGGCTTTGAAAAAAACCTAGGAAAGGTTTTTCTTTGCCTCTTAAAAAAATATAATTGTACTCATATTATTGTCATAGGCAATTTGATTTTGCCAGGATGAAATTTGCCTGTCCAAGGATTACTGATTCATAAAAAACATATTGTGTTTTAAATAGGTAAGGGGTATTTGCAACGGATATTTTCTACACATATGGTAGCTGTAAATAATTGTTTTTAATGTCTGTTTTTACAAATAATTTGCAAAATTTAAGTCTTAAAACCTAAAATAACTGTTTAATAAAATGCAGTATTGACATATTGACAAATATTGACAGCTTTAAAGATGATTACATGACTAAACTGCTAACATTTAACTATTTAAGCTTAAAGAGTTAACTTGTATAAAAATAAGAGGTTTATTAATAGAACAGATTTCTCATTACATCAAGATTTCTGGTAAAGTTATTTCAATAATACCATCATAGATTTTTCTGTAATAGCAAAATCATTGCAATCCCTGGGGATGCTAGCTATCAACTAGATCCTGCAATCCTAATTCAAGAAGTAGCTTCATGCCAGGAGCTCCTAACCTGATTGCTCTTATAATGAACGTTTACACGAGTGGGCCTCATTTTTCACAGGCAATGTGAATGTCAAGTGAAGTAGAGCTGTTTCAAAAAATTGCATATCCCCCCACACCCGCAGTGGAATTTTATAAGAAGGTTGCTATCAGTTTCTTGGGGGCTGAAAGGAGGTAGTGGGTTGGGGTGTGTGTGTATATATAGATAGATATATTTACAGGATTAAAAATAGCTTAGAAAACTGACAACTATAGCTGTTGTGAATGACTTCTATGGAAAGATTTATTTATTTTTTTTTTTTTGGTACATCACTGCTTCTAACAATAGACTGGAATTTGTTCTCACCTAGTCAACAGACATTTATTCTAAAACCCCTAACATATTTCACTATAAAAACCCTGCTCACTTTGAACTATATTGAGGTCCTGATGGACAGTTTAAAGTGTTCAATATATTCTTCTTCAGTAAGTTGATGAATAGATTTAAATGGGTCTATTTTAAGCTTACACCAAGAAAGCTGTTGCAGTGCAACTTTCCTTAGCTCACTGAATAATTTTTATCACAAAAAATGATTGGTTCAGCTGAACTTTCAAATAAAATTAGTTTTGTTTATAACTAGCCTCTAGAAAAAGTTGTACGTGTTTTATGTAATTATTAAGCATTCTTATAATACAGAGCTTTTAGCAGTACTTTTTATTAGTAGGTCTCAAAGCACCTTGCAAAAGAATTCAGTGTTATTATTCTCTTCTTATCTAAAGGTAATTATCCTCATCTAGTGCTCATAAAGAGATCATTGTCCGCCTGTGGTTGCTGTAAGAAACTCTATAAGAAGGTCTAACAATAAAATCAGATTTTTGATTTAAATTTTTTACAATAAAAAACCCACAAACTCATGTTTCCGTTTTGCACAGCTGTCTGTTATAGCCTTTTTATTTTGTTTAATGATACGTGAGGCCATTTCATATGGTGCCTTCCATACCAAGGTTGGAAGCTAAGCCTGTGCTTTAGGTAGAACAGACTTCTCTTCCTGTCAGAAGAGACCTTGCTGAAGGCTTAACCAAATTCATTGATGAGTTAGAGAATGATTCAGGACAGTTTCTGTTAAGGTGATCAAAGTAGTAATGGTGCATGTCTCTAGTTCAGTTACCAGGGAGCTTGACTGCTAAGAGAGGTTGTACAGATGCATCTTGATATTTATCGGGGGGGAAAAAAAGAAAAAAAAAAAATGGGTGTGTGTGCATGAACAAGTGAGTTACACAGCCAGCATCCTCATATCTTCTTGTGTTTTCTTCATTTCCACCTTGCAGAGCTGGTAGAAATGGTACGGAATCTCTCATTTAATTTTTTGGACTGGAACCACCAGTTCCAATCACTTTCGGTGTCCCATTTTTGTCCTGCATCTGGTAGCAGAACAAACTGTGTGAAGCACACACCCTTAAATTGTTGTTTTCCAGCTTGCTCTGTCAGTTATGGTATGCAGATGGTTATCACTAATTATATTATTGGTGCATTTTAATAGTTTAGACTCGAGGTCTTCTACTGGGTTGATTCTTTACAAAATAGGACAGAAAGCCTTTTTTTTTTTTTTAGTTCAAGACAATACATTAAAGGGTCACTCAGGGATAAAATACAAGTTAGGAAATGTATGAAAGATTTGTTAATGGAAGGATTATAATTTGGGAGCTATATAGTATATTATATACTAAATAGTATGGGAACTGCATTCCCAGATAGTGTAATGCTATCCAGAAACATCAGTTCTTATAACTTAGATCTAAGTTGTGAACCTTTTATTAAAGGAGACGGAGGCTTACCTACTGTAATGAAATATTTGCCAGCAGTCTTACAGGTGTAGTCAGTGATTTCACTTGATCCTCTGTAGAAGCAATGCCTGTTTGTTGTCAGACTAGCATCTAGACTGCAGTTAGATCTGTGTGGATTCAGATTATTTGGAAAGAAGTTCCAAGAGGAAATGTTCCGAGAAGTCCAGCTTCAGGAAGTTTTTCTGCTTATTTCTGTGTTCATTTGTTTTGTGTGACCTTTGTTTTGATCCATGCTTTTGTATTTGATCTGTCATTTCTATGTTGTGTTATTTTTAACTAATGCCTTTGTTTACATCATTTTACAGTACTTAAAACTTTAATATCATTTAAATGGTGTGTAATAATAGTTTTCACTTTGTGCCCATGAAAGATCTTAGTATTATTCAGCTGCACAGCTATCCTTGATAGCTATAATACATCAAAGCTGGTCTGGAGAACCTCCTGCTGGAAAGATGGGCTGTTTGTGTGGTGTGGAGGTCCTGATTTGTTTGATTGTTGTCTTCTGCATAGTTTCAGAGCTAGCAGACCCAGCAGATAGTCATACGCTTTCCTAGTACCCAGTGTTTGAATAGTCTCCAACATCTTGTCTAGTGCAAAGTACTCTTTGTGAAGCGTGTACTTGAAGATTAACTCTTCCATTAGAATACAAAGATCTAGAATTTCTCAGTATTAATATCAATACATCCTGTCAGTTTTTCCTCCACTTTATACGTGCGATGGAATAGATTCTTCTCCTTTGAAGACACTCTTCTCATTAAATATTTGTTGAAGCAAATGTCTTGTAGCTAAACTGATTTCTAAATAAAATCTTCATATATCTCTTGTTTTGCTAGTTTGAATGATTCCAAAGTAAAATTTGGAAGAAGGCCAAACCATTCACATAGCCATTTAAAGAAAATTACTGTAAATACTTTACCAGTGGTACCCGGCACCATTTAAGCAGATGAAAAACATAGAAAGGAGTAATAAATATTGGACACAATATGAAAGAAAAGAATCTTTCTGCATGTGTATTAAGAATACGATAGAAGAGCAATGTTTTTGAAAATAAGTAGCAAATAAAGTTATTGTGAAAAGCAAAGGTTGGCTGCCTGCTGCGATTGTGATGGATCACAGTCCACAGGAGGCTCTTTAGTTGGAGAAAGACCATAGCTAATAAAATTTTTAAATTGTGAGAGGGAGAGAGCACTCTCACTTTTATTCTGTTTTGGGTACAGTATCTAGTACAGTGGGCATCCTGTTCTGTTGGGCATGCAAACATTACTTGCACTGTTATTACTGCCTGTGCTTGATAAAGAACAGATCCTCCTATTCTAATGTCGCGGTGGAATGACTTCTAGGAAATCCTTTCAGTTGTAAATAACAAAAAAAATACAACACAACCCCAAAGATCTACCTGTCTAAAATCGGAATAAAATACACAAAAGGGAGACTGACTAACACAAATCCTCTCTTGCAGATAATATAGGCTGTGGATAATAGTTAATGTTGTATACAAATATAAAAAAATGTTACTCATAAAGCTATTTTAAGTGTTAAGTAAAACTTGAAAGGGGGAGTGAATTCAACTAAGGGTGAAGGAGGAAGAATTATGTATTTGTGGTGTCTTCCCCAGCTCTCATGAGTGATGTAAGTATATTAAGAACTGTTACTATATAAATATCTTGGCTGTCATACAAGTGCCCTACATAGCGTTTCAAAGTGAGGGAATTGAACAGTGTAGGTGTTGAACCATCTTTAGATATTTTACCTTGCTTTTTCCCAGGCACAAAAATACGGACCTAAGAATGGTATGTCAGCTCAAACCAAAGGTGTTTCTACATCAATAGCTTGTTTTTAACAGTGAATGATAGCAGATGCCTAGAGAAGAGTATTGTAGGGCATGCAAATAGCTGAGTGTCTGAAGGGAAGTATCACTGGCTTCTAGCAGGATGTAGTTTAGGGCTCTCTAGGCACATGATTTGGTATTTAATCATTTGGTTTTGAATATTTGTGGTGCACTTATGCAATCTCTTTTTGAACCCTTGATAGCTTTAGCATCCACAAGCATCCTATGACAAAAGAATGACACAAGTATAAGTGTCCGTTTTTAGTTAAGCTGTTGCCAGCTTGAGTTGCAATCCTCTATTCCTTTCATTTTGCGTGGTGTAAAACCCTGTTATTTTTAATTTGTAAAATTTGATATGAAACTGTTATGGATAAAGTTGAGTGCTTTCTGTGTGCATATGGAGTATCAGGTGTTGTGTGCAAACTTTCTTTACTGAGAAATACAAAAAAGAAATCTTCATAAAATTTTCTCACTTTCAGTAATGTCCTGTTTGTTTATGCTTTGCATTTCTTTTAAAATGGAACCTGAGAACTGCTTATAGCCAGTTTTGCTCTTAGCAATTTGTCTTTCTGTAAAGACTGTGGCGTTCATATCTGTATATGAATTGTAGCTGTAGAAACATTGTGAGCATAAAAAGCTTGCCTTTGGAAAGTGATTGTCAAGTGTGTGATTGTTTGCAAGAACGAAGAAAGTTTTGATTGAGATTTTGGTGTGAAGTTTCTGTAGTTGAGAAGCAGAGGGCAGGTATTATACCAATATTTATCATATGGTTATACAAAAAAAAAAAAGTAAGACCTTCCTGAATAATTTGGAAACAAAACAGTATGTAAATGAAATGGCTCTTTCCTATGGTCAGTACTTGAACTTTCACTTCATCTGTAATGAAACAGTGATATAAATCAAATGTGTTTGATTTGCCTTTCCAGACTGGAGACTGCTGAGGGCTTTTCCAGTTTGATATGGATTTATCTGTGGCTTGGATTTCTCCTTCCTCCTTTTGAGTGTTAGGGTTTGTTAGCAGATCTTTAAAGATGTTTGATGCCCAAGGCAAAGGATCCTTTATGGCAGTGTGTGTGTGTGTGTATATATATATATATATAATTTATTTATTTTTTTTTTTGATTTGTCAGAATAGCAAATCCAGCTACAGCTCCCATTGTCCAGTAACTCTTGATAAATTTAATTAGATAAAGCAATGAAAGTGATTGAATTCTAGGAGAGAGATTTAAATAAATGTATTTGCATCTTATAATGACAGGGGAACCGGTACAGTGAAAATCTGCTATCTTGCATGAATGAGCAAGGAATAAAATTAAACCAGCTCATGTTACAAGTATGCGATTTGGAACCATTTAGAGTTTTTCCAGTGGAGATGAAGGTATAAAAAAGAAAAAAAAAAAAGATTAGAGGGGTACGGGAAGGGACATGGTTCTTCTAAAGATACCTCTAGCAAGCCCTATTATGAATTATAATAGACCACTATGAGCAAGAATTAGTCTGTTTCTCTCAACAACAAAAACTTCAGTGTAGCAACAGGGTTCTATTAAAAGCAAATACAAATAATAGGATTAAGTGATTAAGACCTCTTCCTCTGAGTTACAGACCTTCCAGAGGTGGATTCCTTCCAGATTTTGCCAGCCTGCTGAGGAGACATTCTCTCTCCTTTATACCAGTAGAATAACCCTGTGGAACATGTATTAAATCAAATATACCTTATTTCTCAGTGTTGCAAAGAGAATTTTTGAATTTGAAAGTCTGTTCACTGGACCTGTAATAAGATTGAGGAAAGTATACCGTATAAAAAAGTATAATTTGAGTTCAGTACGAGTGCTAGGAGTATGCCTGTACAGTATTAGTCCCTCCTTTGTATTTCCAGAAGGTTAAGTACTTCTTTTTATTAATAAAGGAATTGGAAAGTGCTCTTTCTTCCAAGGGTTTAAATGAGAGACCACTGATTAGAGAATGATGGTGTAGCTTGGGAGATGAGGAAGAAGATTAAATAGAAAACTTGTGTAATGCAGTTTCATTTTCAGTACTGTGTTGGTGGGTTTTGCAATCATTATTAATTCAGAGAACAGATGACCTGAATAGTGGTGGTTCTGGGCTAAAAGTGACCACCAATGCTGAAAGATTTATAAAAGATAGCATCCTATTTTAATGAGATGCAACAGTAAAGTCTTTTTTCACTGTCATAGGAAGGTTATATTCCAAAGGCTGGATAGTTAGTTAATTCAGTCTTCTCCTTCCCCCTTTAGAGATTGGTTTAAATACTGGTGTGAGGAAGCTTCTAGTTGGTTTGGGGAGAAAATATTTGTGATTTAATTGTCTAGTCCTGTGGTGCCAGAATGAGTTCTTACTGGTTTTAAAATAGCATTGCACAATGAAACTCCAGAAATACTAGGAAAACTTTGTTCCCTGGTTTGGATTTGAATTTGTGTCCGTCCTTGTTGTCCAAGGATGAGCATGAAAACCAAGGAATGACCGGCATTTGCTTTATGTTGGGCAGAGAATGAAAATTCTCCTAAAACAATCAAATGACCTTTGCATGGGAAACGATAATAAGATTTTCATAGTATCTCCAGGAGTAGATATGCTACTTGTTGTCCATTTTTGGTTAAGGAAGATATAATGGGATGGATGTGTTGTGAGGATTTGGATCGTATCAATTCACCTTCATCTGTATTGTCACAGTTTTGACAGATATGTCTGATGACTGAGTTTCCTTGCTGATGTGCAACTGTTGATTTGTTTTCACTTATGTTTACTTCCACTTTGTTTTATTGGTGTGTAGACTAGTATCTCATTGTTTTCTGAGTGTAACACTTGCTCAAGCTCTTGGAATAACTTTCCTCCCTTGGTGTATCTTAAGAGGTTTGGGTTGTTGCCTTATTCACTGGCACGACTAGTGTGGAAGCACTGAATTAAAGATCTTTGAATGCTGACAGTGCTCAGTTCTGTTTCTATTTTGATTGCCCGAAATGATGTTTTTGAGTGCACCTCTCCATATGTGGGCTGATAACATTATTGATAAGAACAGGCCTGAGCTGATGCAGGTTGAATGGAGAAAGCACTGGAGAATGTACTAAGGAGCACGTGACTTCTTTGAGTTTGTGTCCTTGACTAGGCTGGTTTTCTGGGGGGCATGTGGTGTATTTTTTTGTGTGTTGTTTTTTGTTTGTTTGGTTAGTTTGGTTTGGGTTTTTGTTTTGTTTTGTTACAACAGTTAGGACAATTTCTTCCAGTCTTTCTGGTTAAGAGTTGTGACCCTATTTCCTGGATGCTGATATTGTTATTGTCTTTGCCTTCATTGAAATTTACAATTTTGCAATTTTGTGATATGCTAGGTGAAACTGTGTTTTGTTATTGCTTCTTTGTTTCCTCTATGTCTTTATAACAAATGGAAAGAAATCTTGTTTTTTTTTGTTTTGTTTTAAAGCACCTCATTATGTTAGCTGATCTAAAAATCTATCTGGAAAATTGCCCCAACTTAAAAATAAATAACAATTGTATGCAGACATACTTGGCTGCACAGCAGGATCTATTTTTAGAAAAGGGTTCTGTCCTGTTTTTACTTAATTTTAATGATCTGGAGTTTTACCTTCATTTGAGAAATCCTAATGAATCTTGGCATCTTTTCCAGTCCTTCCTAGTAGGTAAATGCATGTGTCCTCTGGATCAGATTTCAGAATCATTTGTGTAGGGAAATCCCGATTTATCTGTCAGATAACCTCAGGTATTCCAATAATTCCTAGTGTGTTTGAAGTTCTGCCTCTGCTTGTTTGGTGTTTACTCTAGTGGGGTCTTGTGTAGGGGGTTGCTGCCATATAAATGCAATGTATTAAAAAGCAACTGCAATCCCATGTAGATGAGTGTTCTGATGAATTGTTTTCATTTTTTAAATGAACCTGTGTCAGTCGAAGTTAACAGTTACATTTGGATTTTGTTTTTGTTGTGCAGTAGTTGGTGATTACAGAAGCAGACTGGGAGTCAGAACTCCTGTACTTCTCTCTCAATTCTACCATGAGCCTCTGTATTGCCTTGAGATGCTTAATTGTCTTTTACTCAACAGTATAATGGGAATAATGCTATTTTCCTACTTCTCCTGGGATCACTGAGGCTAGTAGAGCACTTCCAGGACACTGAATAAAAGGTCCACAGTTCAGGGTCATGTTAAAAGAAATCATCGTGCAGTTGGAAATGAGTCAAATGTTCACTCAACTGAAGATGAATAGGCTAGGTAAAGGTTAAACTAAAGAAGTTGCCTAAAGAGAGAGGGGGCTAAAATAGGACAGGCTAAGCTATAAATACTGTTTATGTGACTCCTTATTTTCTTGTGTTCTTGTTGATTCTTAAGATTGTGAACTCTTGGCCTATTGCTTAATATCTGTAAACCATCAGACACTGCAATGATGCTAAAGTAATAATACTTATAAATAATGAGATTGGCAGAAGTGCATGCCTAGATGAGGTACCTGTGTAGGGCACGTAATTCAGAGATATCCACTAACGCACTCTCGTAGTTGAAAGATTCCTCCACCTGTTTGTAGCGGACGGTGAATCGCGGAAAGGGTCTACAGTGTTGCTGAATTAGAATGTTTTGTTGGGAGTTTTGTGAGTTAGCAATGACAAGTCTGTATCGCTCATTCATTTGTAAGGGTGCAGTTTTCCAGTGTCTGAAGGGTGCCTATAAGAAGGCTGGCAACGGACTTTTTACAAGGGCATGTAGTGATGGGACGAGGGGTAATCGCTTAAACTGGAAGAGGGTAGATTTAGATTAGATTTTAGGAAGAAATTTTTCACTTTGAGGGTAGTAAGTCACTGGAACATGTTGCGCAGGGAAGTTGTGGAGGCACCATCCCTGGAAGTGTTCAAGGCCAGGCTGGATGGGGCTTTGAGCAACCTGGTCTAGTGGGAGGTGTCCCTGCCCATGGCAGGGGGTTTGGAACTAGATGATCTTTAAGGTCCCTTCCAACCCAAACCATTCTGTGATTTGTGATGGAAAGGTTGATTCAACAGCTTAGTGCATTTCTGTGTCTCCAGTGTAATGGAAAATATAGAATCATAGAATGTGTTGGGTTGTAAGGGACCTTTAAAGGTCATCTAGTCCAACCCCCCTGCACTAAGCATGTCTGTAGACTATTCAGCTTTAACTGTAGAGATGCTTTTTGGCCACAAATTTTTGAGTAAGGTTGTGGGAGTTTTCGTTTTCACAATCCCTTAGCAATGTTTGTGTTTACTGAAGCAGTACAAATAAAGCAGGGATGCTCTTTTGTTGAAAAGTCTCATCCTACCTGTTTGGGATTGTTTCTGGGGGACAGACAGCTAATTCCTATAATAATTTTTTTAATGCTTAACTCAGCTATTATGCCCCAGACTTATGTTTGAACAGTGTAGTATACAATATGCAAAATACAATTTATCCATGTCATAGATTTGTCAAGATGAGAATTAAACATTAAGATTATGTAGCCTAAACTTCCGCATAGCACTGTCTTTGCATTATATGTGAGGTTGGGTGCTTAGGTTAAACTAAAGCAGTGTTCTTTTCAGGGAAAGTAAGACTTAAATTCGTGATACAGGTATGAATCTATTTCTCTCATGTAGTCAACTGTTAATAGGCCTGTTCTCTTCTTGCATTTAGGTATAGGTAGAGGCCTTGTGAAGAGAATTGTACTCAAGGCAGAGAGGCAAATATAAAATTCCTTAGGTCACAGAGAGGGGTAAGAAAAGTCAAGGAGGTACTTGCTTCTCATTTTGAGGCTTATCAGTTTTGTGGTGCAGATGTTTATTTGGAAATTTAACTGAACATGCCATGAAAAATGCCATGAACAAAATTGCTTTCTTTCATGATAGTTTTCTTTGCTAGATTTCTCAAGTTGTGGTGCAACGCTTCCTGGATGCCTCAGTTTGAGCTGCTTGCCACCTCTCTTTGTAATATGTCTTGTTTACCTATCTTTTTTCTTTCTGTTTTTTGAGACTTATTCTCTGTCTTCAGAAGCTTACTTACGTTCTTTGAGTAGCTGAGTAAATTCAGTGATCTCTCAGGGATTTAAATTTGTCAAAAGGTGATAACGCTGTCATGTTTCTTGTCTCGTCCTGCTGCATTTTTGAGTTTTTCTGGACAAGTTCTTGTGGCTACGCAGTTGGTACTGTGCATAGTTCCTCAATGTGATACTGTTAAGGTTTTTGCTCTCCAGACTCTGATGTTTGTTAGGTGGCCTATACCATAGTACTCAAGCCTTCTCTTTCAGGCTTTTCTTGCAGGATATTTCAAAGCCATCTATTTTAAAGTGCAAATAAGTGATAACAGGGAGGGTAAAGTTGTGGGAGATGTTGGTTTCCATACCAAATAAAACTCACAGAAGTGCACAGCCTGTTTGGCAGCATTAGGATATCTATTGCACTTTGCAGCACACTGGCTGTGAACTGACAGCTGAAGACCTTTTGTTCACTGTTTTAGAAAATTTCAGGCCCAGAACTCTGGTCAAAACACTATTCAGACAAAAAACAGTGTATAGCCACTGCTCTGAAAGCCATAATCTCTCTTCTTATATTAAGACATAGTATAGAGATATCCCGTACTCTCTACTGTTTGAAGGATCAAAGGCTTAAGAAACATAATACTTCAAATGGTGAGTTATTTGCCCTTGCACCCATTCACGTGGAGTATCTTCTGCAGACTTTTTCTCGTATTTACAAAGTGAGCAAAAGCTTAGGTTTTCCTAGAGTAGGTTTATTTAGTCTGTATTTGTTGTTTTGGTTTTTTTGTCCTCTATGTTCTGAAATCCTTACTGATGAGTCTAATTATAAACAAGACATTCCCGCGTGCTAGTGATAAGTCTAAATCTGCCTTGGGACAATTACCTCTTTCTTTGCATGATGTCAGTGGAAAGCCTGAAAATGCTGCCACTTTTCTAGCTTGCTTTCTCAGCTAGAAAAGAAATGTTTAGTGACAGTGGCTTGTTAGATACTTAGTATCATAGAAGTTGATTTTCTGTAGTATAGTCATAACATCCTGCAGTCAAGGGCCCTGATTCCTTGTGGTTATACCCCAAATCAGCAGGGTATCATTGTGTGTTCGTAGTTTGAACATATGGAGACATATTTTGCTGAACCTAGGCCTTGATCAGTTGAAAAGGTTGCTTCCTGCTTTCCACTGTTGTTTTTTGGTGCATGTTTGTGTCATACGGAAGCAAAACTGAAATTAAGGTGTTGGTATTATAGGCAGGTTTTGAGCTGAGACGGGCATATTGGTTGTAAAAGAGGTATTTTTGTTTCTCCTGTTCTGTTCTCCCAGTCATGGCATACGATTACAGTAATAGCCAAAAATGTGTCTGTAAAGAATCTACTGTGAAGATAATGCTCTTTCTCCTCTCAGGAGTTTGGAATCTGTATTTGTTTTTTTAAGGCAAACACCTATTGGATACTTCTATGAGTTGGATCTTCACAGGAATAATATGAAAGGAGTTACTACCATCCTAATTTTTTCATCAGCATTTTATCTCTATTTTGCTTAATTGCTGACTGTACATTGTTTTTCTAATAACACACTCCTATCTCCCTATGTGAACTTGAAGTGTCTAATTTATTGAGACACGATTGTCTTGCTTAGTGGATTTTATGAATGTGTAATTTCTCATGTCAAATGATTTGGCATTTCATTGGCATGGTAATGAAAAAAAAATGATTCAATAACTTTGGTTTTGGTTTAATTTTTTTTTCTTTTTAGTGTAAAAGTGTCTTATAAATGCTGTTGCTGGACTGAAGGGGACAGATTCTGCTACCCCTCTTCCCCCAAACCTTGTATCTGTACTAAGCTAATTAAACATCCCTTGTGCTAGATGGCAGATGATGCTCTGTAGTAGGTATGTACAGGCTGTTGGCCTGTTTACTCAGTCCAGGAAATTGATACCATGCCTGAAGTCTGATTTGGGCCTTCTGCCCAAGACCTTCAAAATAAAACTGCATGAATTTCACGTGTTAATCTAGTGCTTTTTTTTACCCTGTGAACCACCTGCCTGTTCTCAATATGACCTTAATTCACCCCATTTTCTCAGAAGGAAACTTGCTCCTTGTGTTTCTGCTTTCCTCTTAGAGGGATTCCCTCCAGCTCTGTCATTAGCTACATGACTGGGATAATGTTTGTCGTGACCTGATGTCTCAGCTGGAAGGGAGCAGATCAGTCACTGGTCAGGTTGGAGCCAGCTTCTGAAGATTGACCTACTGCTGTCATATGATGCTGCAGGTTTTGGCAAATAAGCATTACAATTTTTCTTCTCATGTGTGCATACATAGATGGCTTTGAATGGGGGGCGGAAGTAGAAATAACTAATTTCTGCATAGCTCCTGTATTATCCACCTGACATATGTGTTGTTCGTGCCATATTCATCTACCTGAAATCTTGTGTACGTTGAGATTATAAATATGAAGACTCTGTCTTTTCCTGAATTTTTAAGGAAATAAAACTAGTACGTCTAAAGGGCTTTAGCAGACAAAATATGTTGAAGTCTGGCTGTGACAGCTTGATATGTCTCCTCCTGCTGTACCTGGTAGAGACTATCATCAGTCCACTGATGAATGATTAGAAGAGAATGTGTGCCTGTACCTCATGCAATTTACTTTAGAATTTGGCTTTTTAGCTTGATCTTATCTTCATTGTCAGCTTTTAAATGGAGATTCAGGACTTTTTGGGTTGTGATGGAAGTGCAGACATGGGTCCTTAATGGGGGAGGAGCCTTTCTGACAATACCATAGCCAGAAGTCTTCTTTTACTACGTTATCTTAGAGAGTATTTACAGGATAGCTAAAATGGATATAAAAAGGTACTATTTTTAAGTGGAACTTTTTGTCTTAAGTCTATTGTAGTAAATTTAGCCTTTAGCATAAGTTGTAAAATTAAAGTAAAATAGCGTTGCTAATAAATAATGTATTATTTTGCTGAAGTTTTAAAGTACATCAGATCACTGAAATGAGAGAAATTGCTGGGTAAATAATTGGATTCAGTTTGCTGAAGGAGCAGATCAGCTTGCAACAGGTTTTTTTCAGTAGGCATGGACAGAAAATTGTGTGTTTATTTCAGTATAGTTTATGTCATTTTTTTTAAAGGAGAACCTGAAAACAATTGTTTTCGTCTTACAAAATGTAATAAAAATGAAATGTGATGTTGAGATCAGCCATTTCTTCTGGTGTAGTGATGTAGTATCTAGAAAGTCACTTCAGTTCACTAGCTAAAGATAACGCTTCCTTTTATTTAAAAAAGAATCATTTAGTTTTCAATGAAAAACATGATTAATAGAGGCATTGAAGTTAGAAAATAGAGGCATATGAATCTTATAAAGCTTGGATTTGTGTAAGTAGAATTCTAGTTTCCTTTGAAACCAACTTGACACAGTTGTGAGTTTGGAAGATAATCCTAAAATGTAACCCTTTAAAATATTGCAATTATTTTTTTGCTGACCCCAGCAACATTGATGACATTGGATTTGACTGTTGGCAGTGGTAATTTCTTGTTCTAGACTGGGTCTTACAAAACTTTGGAGTACCTTGTGTACTTGCAGTGTTACATATGCATATACTATGTGTCAGTGGTGGGCAACATTTGGTCCAGAAAATGAGAAGGACCATTTACCATTCTTTAACATAAAATATGAGAATCATCAATCTGAATAAATGTGTGTTTAAATTATGTAATTACTTAAATGTGAATGTATTATAACATTAAAGTTAGAAAACTGAAATGTCAGATATGAGGTATAAGCTATGTTTACTTGCAAATCAACATCAGTTTAAGGTTACTATCTAGTAACAGGCTTTCTTTCAGAAAAGGAGTAGAAATGCAAAGTCAAATTAAAATTGTATATTTAGATCAAGTTTTCTTGCTTGATACTGGAAATAGTAACTATTCTTGGTTACAGGGGAAGTGTTTTTACACAAGATGAATTTCATCAAATGTTGATCGATATTTTTCAAATGTGAGAATAAAAAGCAGAATGTTGGTTATGGCTTTTCCTGTGGATCCAAAACAGGTAAGTTTTGAAGCAAGATGGAAATGGACAGGAAAATGTCAGGTGAGCCACACTCAGTGGTGATAGGATTGTAGCACAAACTGGAAGCCAGGAATGGTAAATTCTTCCTTCTGATTTCGATGCTCTCTTTCCCTTCAATATTAAGGAGGATACTCCAGCTCTGTCCCATGGAGATCAGCTGAGCTGATCTAATGTCTTTCTGTTTCTGAAAGGTCTCCCTGCATCTCAGTCTTGTGGGTCCTGCCTGCTCCTTTGCTTCAGCTACAGCACTTATCTGACCCTTCAGTGAGTTAATCCAGCTCCCTAAGGCCGCAGAATACTTCTCACTTTTACAATATTTATTTTCTGATGCTTTAGGAAACTGAGTATGCCCAAGGAGATGTCTGTCAGGCCCCCATCAGTGAACAGAGGGACGAGGGCCAACTAGATCTAGGAAGGCCATAGGGTTAGTGGAGTAGGTCATAGGGGTGGTGGAGTCTTTCAGTGGCATAGGCTGCTTTGAACAGTTTGCTTGTCTTGCAGACCCGTACCTTTAGTTTCCTCATCTATTGCAAGAGGAATCGTACTTATCTGTCTTACAGGGTTGCTAAAAAGACTTTATAATGTGTGCGTTCAAGGCATCTTAAGTGATGAGAAAGATCTTATAGAAGCATCCTGCCTTACTGTGTGCTAAGTGTATCACTACTTTTGCCATAAAACTTTATTTGTCAAGAGATAAGATGTCATAAAGCCGTTGGATTACCGTTGATAATGGTAATTCTGCCAGTCACGTATCAGGTCTTCTGTTGAAGGATGAAGCTCCCTTAGTATTAATAATTTTGTGGGAATAGCAGGGTTAGCTGTTTGAATCATTGAAGTTTGCTATGAGAAATCCAGTAGTGTTTCCACAGGGCATACCAACGTAATTATAGAAGCTTCTTTTGAAAATTGATAAGGTGTCAGTTATTTGTAGCTCTGCTTCAGGGTAAATAAAATAATAACAAATGTTGAACAGAGCAGATGACCTGTGTGTATCCTGATTTTCTTTGCAACTGTGTGTGGCTTTCCGGAAGACAGGCTTGGGTTTGCTTTCAGTCTGTTAGAGCTCTGGCTGATCTGGGTGCAGTTCTGAGAAGCAGCAGATAGCAGGGCATTTGCTATCAGCCCATAGCAGTTGCTTTGTGCTTTGGCTTTTGGCTCTTGCCAGGAGAGCAACAGATCCAAGAATCACAGAACACATTGCATGGGGGAATGTAATGAAACTGTAAGTGCCTTGCTATGCTGTGGTTAAAAATTTTGGTAAATTAAAATGTTGAAGCATTGAGAGGGAATAATCCTGTGACATCTGTAAGGCTCTATATAAGAAACAAGCACTTTTATTGTAGAACATCCCAGTGTACGTACTTCCCATCTCAGTGGGAGACTGACTGCCCAGCAGAAGACACTGTCTGCAATCAGATCCCTGCAGTGCTGTGTTGCTCTAGTATGTCTGTCTAGAATCTAGCAGTGTCTTGCTTTATTTTACTGTTCATGTTGCTCTCTGTGAGATGGATTTCTTAATCTGAAATGAAAATTTGTAAACATAAAGGTGCAAACTAAAGCTTGTGAGTTACATTTATGAAAAGCCACATTACTAGTTTCAGTCAACCGACATATCAATTTAACGTATTTTCTGGATGTGAGCTTTAGCTTCTCAAACTTTAATCAACATAAGACATGAGGTGATAGTGTTAGCTCTCCAGCCTTTTTTGCTTACATCGGTTACAAGACTTCAGAAAGTACTTAGCTTCAGATGCTAATTGTAGTTAAGTAGCTAAAAAGAAATCTGATGGATTGGATATGGTATTATTTTATTGATATTTTGCCCTTAAAGGGGGGAGAAAATACACGAATCTTACTAATACTGGCTCCTACCTACTTGATAACCAGTAGAAATAACAAAAAAAAAATATATGCAAGATAATTAAATGAACCAGATAGGCATTGCGGACAACTCATAGCTGTCTTGGAATACTGAGGGTAGAATATCTCTCTCTATGTCGATGGAAACAGGAAGGAAGTTTTAGAGGGCTCCTAAGCCTAATTCTATACTTCAATCATTCTTGAGAGCAAGGGGAAGAAGATTTGGTTTTGGTAGCAGGCCCCTTAAATGCCATATATGTGTGGGATCTTTTGGGGTTTACTTGCTTAATGACTTTGTGTCTAGTAGGGATGGACAGGAAAAAAATTGAATATTTGGTTTATGTTTTTTGTGGTTACTCATCAGTAAAATGTTGTTTACTCCCATTCTTAGTGATAGATTTTGGATGGGTTACTGTAGGAGTGACACTGTGGGAAATATTTGGAAGATATAAGTGACACACTGAATCTGTCAGGTGCATTAATTTGTAAAATTATTTGTTCCTATGTCATAATTGTCTTTTGGGATTTGCTTTTTTTTCCCCCAAGATTATTGTGGAACATTTGTCCATTCACGGTCCATGTTACAGTTTTTTAAAGGTGTATTTAACATGTTTGGAACAGTGTATGCCATTTCTTTATGTTCTCCTATGGCTTTTCAGTTTTATTAATGCACTGAAATGCTCATCCTGGGAACACTGAGTTGGTTACTCATCTTTCCTCACCTAGATAATCCTAGCAGCCTTTCCATATTCTGCTTTGAACCAGTGACACAAGCATTACACAACCCCTTGTATGAGAGAAATACATTACAATGTGGACACAAGGAGAAATAGCAGTGGCAGCAATATGGTTGTTGCTGTGGGGGTCTATGGTTATAAGCATGACGGGATATTTCCGTGTAATGTCTTGTTTTATATCTTTTTAGAAAGAAATGGGCTGATTTCAGGCAAACATATAATCTTTGGATTATATACAAAGTATAACAGGTTTTTCTTTTTTTTGTTTTATATCTTACATAATTGGTAGGTTGATGATCCAGCGAAGTCAGCATCTGTTTCAGGTATTATTTGAGGTTTTAGAATCACTGAGTACTAGATTTTCTCATATTTAATTTAGGTTTTTCATTGTTTTAATACTTAGGAATAGAATTTTCGTATTCTGACACTGTAATTTGTTTGTTCGTCAGCTGTCTTGTTTCATGCTGTCATTCAGTAGAACAATAAGTGAAAAGTAATGTATCATTTTAGTTATTGGGGTAGAATTTTCTTAAAATGTCAGTCGAGTTAATTTCAGAAGCTTTGTATTAGCTTTGTGAAATACTGTATATTTTACCTTTTTGTCTAATTTTTTTGTGTGCCTCCATCTACTACAGATCAAATGTAGCGGCTGTTTCAAGCAGATGCTGATGAGTTGACCTCATTGCAATCTAGCTAGTACAGATAACAAGAAAGCATATAGTTTTCTCCTAGTAACCTCCTGTTATTCTGTGGTCTGTGCATTATACACAGTTAATGGAGAAAGTATTGAGGTGACATGACAGCATTAGATACTGAAGTAGTATATGGTCTTATGTTCCTCGAGTGTAAAAAGAAACTGGAATATACTGATCTTCTTAAGCTTATAGAATTGAAATACTGAAAAAGATATTTTCATGTAATTTGTTTTAATAGACTTTGTAAGCTCAAGGGGACTACTGACACTGCAAGATTATGATGTTGCCTTTCCAAGCTGCTTACCAGAAAAAAGCAGTAGAATTTTCCTTGAGCAGTTTGCAAGCAGACTTTTTCAATACAGAAAAGGAACCTTCAGTACAGATGTCGAGTTTTGTAGAGGGAATGATCCGGGTGGATTATATGTTACCAGTTTGGGTGGTGGGTTTTTTTTTCTCTGATTGTTCTGTTTTTTCATCCTTTCACATAGACATACAGAAATAGCACTTAATACAGTAAATATTAGGCTTTTATACAGCTTTGGAGGTACTTTGTGAAGTACTTATTAAATAAAAAAATGATTGTAGTAAACCAAGTTTGTTTAAATATATAATAATTGTAGGCATAGAAGGAAAAAAGTGACTGTATGTGAGATAGCTTTAAAATTTCAGGTCAAAATTATGTAATTTATGAAACGACCTCAGATTGCTTTTATCTTCTTATTGTTACTTTTGGCTAGAATCTGCAAGCATGATGGAATCCTAAGGAATTTACAGTCACGTTAAAAGAAGGCAACCTTTGCATGAGCAAAGCATGAGCGCATGAGTATGACCTGTATTTGTCAGATTTAGCAGAAGAAGCCTGCTAAGTAGTACATCATCTACGAAATGCAATCATATTACTTTCCCAAATCCAAATTTTCAAAATGAAGTAGAAAATGTATGAAACTGACATTCTTCAGTCAAGTCGGTCTTTTTGCCTGGCTGTTTTGAAAAGTTTGCCATCTTCATCTAAAGATCCTTGTGCTCCTTGAGAAGCATTCAATTTTGTCGTATCCCCACTTCAAAATTTTACATTTTATCTACCTAAATCCTTCATATGTCTAGCAGGAGCATCTGGCCAGGATGAGGAGAGAATCATAATTGTAAAAACATCTACAAAGTGAAACTGCTTGGACACAAGACTGCTGTGCTAATTTACCTAGGTGCCTTCCTGCCTTCAGCTTACCCACCAGAACACAGCTGTACATAGAGGACGCCTGCTTCTTGCTGGCCTTCTTGCTTCTGTCTGCACAGGTGACCAGTCAACATTTTGCATATTAATGCAGACAGAGCAGCTCAAAAACGTCATTCACCTAACTGGGCGCATATATATGCAGCTGATCTCATACCCTCTGAGTCTTGGTAGTGAAACAACTCGCTTCTGTAAGAAAGTCTTTCCTTTGCTGCAAGCATTTATTTAAAGCTCCTGGCTTTTACAAAGGCCTCTTCAGTGACTCTCGCTTGTCAAGGTTGCCTCTAAAGCAGCCACTCTGAGTCTGTCTGTCTTCATGGTATTATATTCCTCTTAACCCAGAGACCTTGGCACAACCTTTCAGAACCTTGAAGAAAAAACCATGTAACTTGAAGCAAAAGGGGACAGGTATGGAAGGAGATGAAGCTGTTCCTTAGCTTTGCATCACTGTATTGTGAGGGCAGGAGTATCCCTTCTCTGCGTCTAGACCTCTAAGCAGTTGTTGTGAGGTGAGTGCAAGTCCTCCAACACAGATTGAAATCTTCAGTTAGGGCGCATTTGAGGGACAGTGAGGACTAAAAGTTAAGTTCTTGATCCCAAAGCCAATGACTGAGAAACCCGAGTTCTTTGAAAACTGCGACTCTTGTCTTTTTGTATTTTACTAAAAATAAAAAAATCCAAACCGTTTGAAGGTTTCCTGTGTGAGAAGTGCCTTGCTTCACAGCTCTAGCCAAGCAGCCTGTGGTGAGCGAAAGGCAGTGTAGTGGGAAGCTTGTACCCACAATCCGCTTCACACCTGTGATGCAGCTTGCAGGCATCACCAGGAGCTCCCTCCCAGCGGGCTGATGCAGCCTCCTTCCCTGCTGCAACACGCCACACTCAAACTGCTCCGTGGTGACTGTCAGATTTCAGACTGAAATATGTCTTGCTGCCCAACAGAAATAATTCCTGTTTATGAGGCTCTTCTGAATTTTAAAAACTGGTGGCTTCTGTTATTTTCTCCCTTCATCTCTCCCTCCTTTTTTTATTTTATTTTGTTTCCAGTGTTGCAGTGCATGTGTCACATACAAAGGTGCATTGGGATTTTGGGGGAGGATATCAAAACCTCAATGTATGTTCATAAGAAAGTATTCAAAGAGCCTGTGGGCAGATATTGGAGATAATTAGGAACTAGCTGGAACTGCTGCAGGCTCGAGGGATGTTTGCAGGCTGCAGAACATTCCTATGGGAAAGAAATTGCTCTGTAATTACAGGCAAGGTCAGTGCAGTCAGTTCAGTGCAAAAGAGATGGTAAGAACTGGGGCTCCTTCCCTTGAAGATCTTTGAATGTCATTAACGAGACACAGTTTTTGCCACTTTTTAAGTAAATGTCCCCTGAAGTATACATTGTGTAAGTGTTCTCTCTGCTGAGGATTGCAGCCCTTTATTGAGAGACAAGATTGACGCTGTAAGTGAAGGGAATTTCTTGGTCACACTTCACATTTCTTTTAGTCTCTAAAGATTTTGAATGCACGTTTCAGTGGTGTAAATCTCCAATTTGTTTAAGAGGCTAGTACGTGATATTTGTACATTTTTCTTTTCTGAAACAGGTCTTTCAACATCTGTCTGTATTTCAGCCCACTCCGATTTGTTTGAAAATGAGGCATATTTTCTTGGCTGATGGGGGTAGCCTTGGCTCTAGGACATTGTGGAAGCCATCTTAAATTCATCCTCAAGGGACAAACTTTGCATCCCTCCCTTCTGAGGGCAAACCCTTGAGTTCAGAAATACTCTCTGCCCAGGATTTGTCATCAGAAGCCTTCAAGTGCAATACTAGTTGCAAGTACTCCTCCCTTCTGTTTCTCACTTGTTCTGTACAACTCCACCATCTCCATTTTGCCAGTGCAGCTGAATGTGGGACCACACTGGGACTGTGTCAGGGACTGAATCAGTTTAAAACAAAAAAGAAAAAGCTTTTGAGCACAGTTCAAACTGATTGAAATCTAGCTGCTGTGGTGCCATACCTCCTACCCCCTTTCTTACATTGGCAATAGTGTTGCTGCATATGCATGGTGAGTTCACTAAGGGAAGCTCCCTTAAAATTGATTGCTTGTTTTGGAGGGTGTTTTTGTTAAGAACAGCTGCTTGAACTGCACGATTGGAAGAGTACTGGCGCTGATGTTAGAAGAGGCTGGGGGAGTATGACTTGTGACAAGGGAAGCTGAGAGCGCAGCTGAATCTAGCAAACCGGATTTATATTGGTTAAGCTGTTGTGAATCTTCATTTCTGAAATTTTTAATTGGATCATTTTGCTGATGTAGTACAGAGCGTAGCACCTTGGATGATCATGCTGGCTTAAGTGAGGGGCATGTTGTGCTATGCTAGGGGTTGAGAAAGAGGTGGTCAGAGCTGCAGGAGCAGAGATATCTTCTGTTTGTCTTGCTGCTAAATGCTTTGTATTGTGAAGTCTAGCCTTCAGTTATTTTCCTGGTTTGCTTCCCTGCCGTATAAGCATAACAGATCTAGCATTGTTTGACTCAGAAATTTCCCATGAGTGTGTTTGACCAGTAACTGATTAAAGGGACTTGAGGCAGTTCTTTCACAAGTGGAAATAATATTTATTCACCTCAAGTATATAGTTGCTAAAGAAAGTTTTTTAAAAACAAACCAAACAAAAAAAACCACATCTAAATTAGCTATTCTCTTTCTTACATGTTTCGGTAGGTTCTGTTTAGCTCAAAAATCCTTGGGTTTGGGGCTGAGTCTGTTCTGCAGTGCTTTTATCTTTTCTAACTTCTTTTCCCTGTGAACAGCATAGCTGTTTACCTCACTTCCTCCATAGACAAGTTTTTTGACAATTTACTGTATTTCATGTCTGCAGGCCTCCACCTTTTGGAGAATGTGTGTAAATTTGGCAACTCACAATTAGTAACTTCTAACAGTTTGCTTAAGGACCCTTGGTGTTTTTCTTGAAAATATTTTTCCTGACGGCATTTTAAAATTTGTTTCTTGCATGTTCTTCCTAACTGTATTTCTTGATTTAAATCTGATGGTGTAGCATCAAGCATTGAAAGTGGGGTGTATATATGCTAGTTCTAGAAATAATACAAATATTTCCCTTATTTTTCGTATAAGACAGCTATACATGAAAAAAGATCTTGCACTTTAAAAAATGTATAGAACATAGATATATTGCCTTCTCTCTTATTACAAGAACCCAGGAGGGTCATTCAGCACATCGGAAATGCCGATCAACTACTACTGTGTTTTATTTTCACTTCTCCAGGAGTGTTATTGGTGGAGGAGATGGTTGTAAGTTTGTTGGAGTATTGCATTGAAGTAAGTTTTGTCAATATTCACAATGAATGTCTGCTGAACAGCCACTAATACAAGCTTCACTTCTCTCGATATACCAACAAATACATTTTCTGTCAGTTTTATTTGCTTGACAATATATAGGTGCATATAACTAACATTACAGTGTCTGTATTAATGGGCTGGCAGTTATTACAGTGCCTGGCATTATACCTTTGCTACATATCTGTTTCAGTGCAGCTGTGCTGGGGTTACAGACCTCTTTACATCTCTGATTAGCATGACTGACTGTCTTGCCCAGGCTATGCAGCTGTCCCTGAGCAAGGGAAGAGATAGAATTACCCAAGGACAAACATTGTGGAGAGAAAACCGTTTAAGAACAAACAGAACAAAAATCTAGCATCTTCTAACTTTTTGTTTTCCTCTCCACTCTTCCTTCATTTTTCTAGGGGTGAAGAACTTTTTTACAGCACTGGTTAGCTTATTGGTATTTGTTTAGAATCATGTCCTCCAAATTAATTTCGTATTGTTGTGTAATATGAAAGAAAGGTTTTAACCTTAATGACTTACACCATAATGGAAGGTGAGTAAAGCAAAGATAATTAGAAGAGATGAGTGAAAGAAGAGGAAAACCAGTACTTATTCAGGTCAAAATTACATTTTCTCCCGACGGAATTGGCCCTTTTTTAATGGGAAAAAAAATTCCTTTTACCTCCAAACCAGTTATCTTTTCTTCTATGTACTTCAGCCTTCTAGGAATTGAGTAGTTAATTTTGTTGAATCATTTTCTTTCCTTTTGGATAGGATTATTTAATAATTTATGTTACTTTATAAGTTGGATTAAATAAACAACAAAATATATCATCTTGCCAGCTTTTAGCTCTATAGTATTTAGCCTGTAACATAGTGACTGTATTACAGAATGCGCCAATTTTGTAGTATAGTGTTCAGCAGTAATCTTGAAGGTTACTACCACAGTCAGCATTTGGTAGCTGGTGGGATCATCTGCCATCAGCTTTTGCAGAACTAGTTGTGGTTTGATCTTTCAGAACAAAATGCAAGTTCGTGGTCTCGCATTATTTTATAGTATCTTGCTGTCTTCATGGATACTGATGTATAGTTTTTCCTTCTTAGACTGTAAGGGGAGGGAAAACTGCAGTTTTCTTTGACCTCATGCAAATTTGACAGGAAGGAAATCTGGTTAGGCTGAAAAATCCTGAAATCTGGTACCCTGACCTTTCAAAGACTCTGTAGGTTATGTTTCTTTCCATAAAGCAGGCAGAATCTCCAAAATGCAGGCTGTGAGTCCTTTTTTTGTTTTGATTTGTTTTTTGAAGATAATAATTTAGAAATGGTGTGTACTTACCTGAATTTTCTTTCTCTGCTTTCCTTCCCCTCCCAGTCTCCTTTTATCCTCACCTTCGGATACTCTGCTCTGGAGCCTTGAAGAGTGGGGTTTTGAATAAACATAAAATGGTGAAGAGCTTGCTGCAGTATTGGTACACTTGGCCGTGCATGACTTCTTTCTGTCAACAAGAGAGAGACACCTCAATGAAAGATGCATGAGAACAAGAAAATATTTTTCTGATTGTCCAACTGTGGCTTAACACTCACACTTTATATAAATTAATATAAACAGTTAGGAGATAAACACAAGTTAAATATTGACAATAAAATATGAGAGCCAATGTTAATAAGCTTATTTTTTTTAAATTAATACCTAAATTTATTTCTATAATGTGGAAACATAACTTGTTGCTGGTTTTGCATTCAGGAAGCGCTACGCTTTCAAAGCAAAATCAAATAAAATACCTGTGGATCCTTCTTTCCTGTGTTGCAGTTCTAATATGTTAAGAAGTGTTTTACATCACTGGGCTTAGACTCAAAAGAGTATTAGAGGATGAGTTCTGGTAGCAACCTTTGTTAAAGGGAAAATCCAGAGCAAATATATTTTCAGCTACCCTTTAAGTGAGAGTAAAAGTAGGTAACTGCAATTTGTTGATATTTAGTGTTCTAGTAGTGCTAGAAATAACTTACCAGCAAAAATAAATACTTTTTCAAAATCCAGTGTACTTCTATGATTAGCCCTTGCCCTGCTCTGAAAGAAAAGATGCATAAAGTTTGATTATAAAAAATCTGCAGTTAAAAATTTAGTTTGGATGAGTTTCATCTGGAAGGCCAAGTTCTCTTTATAGGGGGAGCCCAAACTGAATTCAGATTAGTTGTAAGATGGTGCAAGTAACACATAACTCTTCTGTTATGCTTTTTGTCCTTAGCTTTACAATAGAGGTAGTAACCATTACCCTTGTGTTTCATGGTGGAGAGAACAAAGGCAAAAAACTTGATTTAAACATGTGAAAAGGAGCAGAACTGTGGGATTGCTGTAATGGCAGAAGAAAGGGGGGGTGTGTCCAAATTAGTTACTGATTTTCTTGAGGGAAGACTAGCACCTGAATCTTTTAATTAGCTTATTTCTTAGGAAATAGCGAGTCGGTGGAAATGAAAGACAGGGGAATGGAAAGAATTAAATCTTAATATATGATATATGTAGTCTTAATTCAGCCTATCTTTTGAGTGTTTCACACTACAGATTTAAAAGTATTTTTTGTCTTGTCTGCTGAATGTAAGTGCAACATAAAGGAAATGTTGACCCTCAGTGATTTAAAGGTATTCTCGTAGGGTGCATTGTATTGAGAGAGGGGTACTGGAATAATGACTGACTTTATTCCTTTTGTAGTTATTTTAGATTTTATCTTTCCCTGTCCAGGATTCCTAATGCAGTTATGATATTTTGAGAGGAGAAGCCTTTGGTTTATCTAGTCTTAAAAGTGATGGTAAATGGGATTCAGGTGAGAGAAGGTTATTGGCCAAGGCACAGAAGAGTTCTTTTCTCAAACTTGTTAATTTTATATGCAGTGAATAAGAACAGAAATTGCATACAGATTTTGTGCAAAGCCACTGCATCTATAGTTGTCTGTATTTTAAAATCCACTTGTAAACTCATGGTACTTGTACAGTTCAAACAATTTTGTTTAATGCTTAACTTGTGCTGCTCAAACTGATGTTTCAGAGACTGTTTTCTCAGTAAACCAGAGAGGTTTTTTTCTGCAGGATTAGTAATGGCTTGCATCATAATACACATGCTGCTAATATAAAATGTCAACTCTTGAATGCAGATGTTTGTTAGGAAGACTCCAGTGTGTATGGAAACAATAGTGCTGATCCTTGACAGGATCAAGTTCACTTATGGGGTACGTGCAGAAGTTCTTCTTCAAACCATTGTGTTCTGAAAGTTTTACTGAATTTTCCTTGATAGGAACTTTCTTTGGACTGTAATTGAGAAGCACGTTAAATCTGGAAAGTCTAGGACATTTCTCATATCCTCATCATGCTATGATGAAAAAAAATTGGTAGCAGTCATTATTTTAAAATGTTTGGTTAGTTGTAATGCTGAAGAGTTATGGTAGTGACTCACCAAACCTCATGGACAGTGTTCCTGATAAGTGTGCTAGCTGAATAGTGTTGTAAACTACTTTGTGACCTTACCTTTGTATCTATAAATTTGTTTTCTTATCTTTTTCTCTTTTTAAAAAATTCTTGTTAGTACATCTATGCTAGACTGAAAAAAGTGGTTAATTACTCAAAATGGGAGGTTAATACAATGCAGTATATAATATAGACAAGACCACTTTTACAGCTCTGATGAATTGCAATGCAGTTCTTAATTTAAATGAGCTCTCTTTAGCAGTAACTGTACAGATGCAATAATTGTGCATATGTGTCCACTTCAGATATAACTTCTGGAGTATCCCGTACAGCCTTTTGCTTGATCTCTTCTACTCTATTTACATTTTTCTGTATAAAACAGAATTTGGGTAATTTTTTCCCCCTTTTTCAAGTGGAGACTTACGTGGGATATGAGTAGTCTTTAAAATTCATCTGTATTGATTCCAACTTCCAACTTTAATTTTGGAGTACCTTAGATGTCTTTAAAGCAGATCTCTTTAATTTAAGCCCTGGAGGAATCCTCAGTCTCCTTTGAGACAAAGTTTAGCACTGTACTTTCATGGGTTGGAGCATTTTTCATATGAGGAAAGTCTGAGAGAGCTGGGACTGTTCAGCCTGGAGAAGAAAAGGCTCAGGGAGATCTTATCAATGTGTATAGACATTTGATGGGAGGGAACAAAGATGAGGGGGCCAGGCTCTTTACCATGGTGCCTAGTGACAGGACCAGAGGTAACAGGCACAAACACACACATAGGAGAATCCCTGTGAACAGCAGGAAGCACTTTTTTTACTGTGAGGGTGACCGAGCACTGGCACAGGTTGCTCAGAGAGGTGGTGGAGTCTCCATCCTTGGAGATATTCAAAAGCCCCCTGGGTACAGTCCTGGCCAGATGTTCTAGGTGACCCTGTTTGAGCAGGGTGGTTGGACCAGATAACGTCCAGAGGTCCCTTGCTATCTCAGCCATTCTGTGATTCTGTTTGTGTGCCTTGGGGTCTAACCCTGTGTCTGCTCCGTCACCGAGACCTCCCTTCCCTACCCTGTCTCCAAAGTTGTGGAATCTTTGTTCAAGAGATTGCCCCAGCAACTGTGGCCAAAAGAAAGTTC
>VYZM01020360.1:56824-79637 GCA_013398915.1 Dromas ardeola
CCCCCCCCCATAATGTATCCTTCCTGCATACATTTCATTAGTTATACATGTCAATTGTGACAAGTTTGGGGAACTCCGGACAGGAAAAAAGAAAATCTTATCGTTTGTATTTGTGTGTGTATCAAATACGTATGTGTAGTATAGGTATTTTATAGGAGTCCTATCTAAAATCCTGAATCATAATGTTTTGATTACTGTAACAATAGTCCTTATATCTTTAAGTTGTGGCTTATTTTATTCACTTTTTTTCTTTTTGTGTGTGTGTGTGTGTTCTTTGTCTTGCAGAGTTGGAAGAATCCATGGATTTCAAGCTTTGAATGACGGGTGTCTTACAAGATTACCTAAACTGAAAGCTAAAATGAAAAGGCAGATGCAGTTCTGAGTATCAGATTGAGTGAGCTGGTGTGTGCACTGCATGTACATGAAAACGCACATGTGTTTGTCATCACATAAACTTACTCTTGCATATTCCTGAGAGCTTTGCAATTGATGAAAATTAATTTGAGAACCAGATGGAGCACCTTTACAGCACAGGAATCAGTAACCCATGGAAAGACACCTGCCAGTAATGTTCAACTTTCCACATGGTCTTCACGGGTGAAAAAAGTTTGCAAGAAGAGGAAGAAAAAACACCCTCTGCACAGAAAAAGCCTAGTAAATACCTCCACAATCTAAATCAATACCTGTGAGGGAAACAGAAGAATACAGGGGGTAGAGGAAACTGATTTTGTTATCGCAGAGGAATAATGTGTGGTCTTTGGTACGTTTTGCTTTGGGCTCAATAGATTGTGAATGGACTAATAAATCGTGACCATATGTTGAGTAATGATGACTGGAAGTAAATAAGTTGAGGAACTATGGGACAAGTCTGGGCATTGAACTGAGCAAACCTCGTCGTCCTTCTTGAGTTAACCAGGTCATCAAACTTGCATATTCTTTCTCCCTCTCCTTTTTCCTCTTTTCACTTAGTGTGGTATAAATACTAATTAATTGAGCTCATAAATGTTATTCAAATAAAACAATTGGAATACTTCATATGTTTCCTTCTTGTACAGCTGCAAATGTTGTGTCTGGAACTATGAATCTGTGCTGTAGACAAGCATCAAGAAGGAAAGATCCGATCAAACAAGCAAGGAAAATACCTAGAGAAATAGTGAACCCAGGAAGTCAGATTTTTAATGCTGCTTCTCTTTCTTTTTTAGATGATTATATTTCTTCCTTCCTTGAATTTTAGAAGATTTTGAAAGAGTGCTTACTTGATGTGCTTTAATTTTGGCATTTGTTTTTTACGGTAGGATGGAAAGCCTGTGATTCCTTGTAGCAGAAAAAAAGGGAAAAGTAAAGGAAAAACAGCTTGACATTTTAGCCTGTTTCGGAGGAGAGAGAACTTCATGGTTCACCTGAGGCAAACTTATCTGCTTTGAAAGCCAAAAGCTTTAGAGCATTTTTGATTCTGCTATAAATGAAGAGGGGGTTTCTTTTTCATTCGTGTGTGGCAGCAAAAAGTGGGAAAGCAGGCAAGATAGCGTGATAAACAGTTCAGGCTGTGTTGGGTCTCTGGTGGAAAAAAAAGTGCTGCAATGAAAATTGGATTGGCTTTGGATTGCAAAAACTTTTGAGTCCAACAAGCGGTTCAGTACCAAGAGGGATTTCCCAACTGGCCTGGCACACCAGTGCCTGCACAAGTTCGGGTCTGTTTCGCACGGTTTGTGTGCCTTTTTTTCCCTTTATGCAATCTCTTTCAGCTTTAGCAGCAGAAATACATCAGATGGAAAAGATATGCCAGAGGGCAGCTTGGAAAAGATGAATGTCATATATATACATATATATGTATGTACGTGTGTTTAAATTTCTGCAACTGAACTTTTGAAGAAAATCTGACTGGAGGAAATCTTAAAAGCCTTAAGTTACTTGAAACCTACACATTTGCAACTCTCTGTCTCTGGAATTGCATTACGCTAAACTGGAATCTCAGGCTGTATAAAGATTATATCAAGTTGAGCAAAAAGATGACTTAACCATTTCTTGAGCGCCTCTTATGAAGTAGCTGTTTCTCCAAAGGATAAGTGCACCCTCACTCTACAGACTCAAAAACAAAAATGAACCTGAATTTTTTTTTTAAGTGTTACTTTTTCTTAGCCAACTGCCATCATCTTTTATAGAGGAATTTTTCACTATGCATTTGGTGGATATTTATAAACACTGACCCCATCCTCCTCCCTTTCAGTGATCTATCCCAGGTCAGTCTTATCAATAAAAAAAAAAAATTGATTTAAATTTTGTGCACTAGACATATTACTTTCTTATGTCAAAAAATAAAATATTTAAAAAGCATGTATGCAGCAGTGGAACATGGGCCTGTTCTTTGCAGCGATTCCAACATCCTCTGCCTCTCCTGGAAAGGGAGAGTCCCCAAAAGTGAGAAGGAGAAACCGGTGTGCAGGAGGCGGTACTATGAGGAAGGCTGGTTGGCAACAGGCAATGGCAGAGGAGTTGTAGGCGTCACTTTTACTTCCAGCCATTGCAGGAGGGACCGGAACACCCCTCAGAGAATCAACTTCAATTTGAGGGGCCACAACAGTGAGGTAAGCAAAATGTGTGTTACACTTTAAAGGAAACAATAGCAATCTTTTTTTTTTGGTGGTATTTCTGCTTGAAATGAAGGAGGCTCAGGACTAATCCAAATGTGATTGGGATCTATTGGAGTCTTTCTAGTAAATTCAAGCACATGAGGCTGATGGTGGAGAGGTTCTCTGGAAATGGGTCTGGTTTTGGTTTGGCCTATTTTCTCCTTTATTCCCCAGCACCTCCCAGATTCCAGGCAAATTCAATAAATGTGTGTTAAGGGTGTTAAAAGTTGTGATGGTTGACAGCTTTTACCAGTATTAAAGTCTGGCTTGGAAGACTAATGGAAAGACAGGGGAGTGGCAGAGGAGGCCAGTTGAAGTCTGCCAGTTTTTCAGAAGCTGCAAACTGGAATGGCCTGTGGCAGGGGATAGCTGTCATCCCTAGAAAAATTTAATTTTGTTAGGAAAAGGGGCAAGCGGCACTTCTCAGAAAAATGTTAAGATGCCCTGCAGTAAATTACTGTAACTTCAGAGTGCAAGGCATTGTCCTGACTACAGCAACACAAAAACTTTTCCATTTATTTTTTTCTGAAAGGGATAAATCTGTCGGTAAAAGCTGTATTTCAGCTGTGCTTTACCATCTTCCTGGCACCTCCTTCTTTCTCTGCATAATGCTTCATGGAAAGGGCAAATGATGCCCGGTAGCATACAGAGTGTCTTGAACAGGTGGGGGAACTTAGTTTGTTTCTGCATTTTAGTTAGGCTGTGTTTGGACGTGCTCTTTGAAAAGAATCTGTCCAAATTAAAGATTTGCTTTTAGGTTAGTGGGTAGAATGACATTGTATGTACTGAAATTAAAACCAAAGATACAGTATCTTTTGTGCTACTTACTTGTTGGACTCTAATATTTGTTGCCCTTTTGAGATAAGCTGCACCAAAGATTTAAGAGGTGGGTGGTTTTTAATAACTTTAACAATCCTCTTTTTAAGAAAAAAAAGGGATCAGGGAATAAATATTTAGTCTTAAATAATTGCTTCCACACGTTTTGTCTGTATGCAGGTGTGTGGGTGTATTGTAAATTATGTAGATTTTTATATTTATAGACATGTATATATTTGTATCAGGTTCATTCAAAAAATTACAGCCGCCTTTTCCCAAAGGGAAGAATGATGTTTGAATCCAGTGTTTTGTTTTGAGCCGTCTCTAGTTGTCAGTATAATTTTCAATTGCAAATTGCATTATATTTTTGAAATGTATGATAAAATGATCACTTTTCATTTCTTCATATTTTTTCTCTTTTTCGTGAACCTGGGCACCTATTTTTCTCCTTTTGCTTAATATGTGTCTTGGAAACAATGGAGGAAGTGCTGCTTATAGGAATGTGAAGTCTTGTTGCAGAATGTGAAAATACAAGACTAGGTTTAAGTATGTGCTTGTTAAGTGGAGAAGATGCTGATGTGCATGCTGGCCTTTGGTTTTGGCTAGTTTTGCTCTGTTTACTCAGTTGGCCAGTAGATTATCTTTCTGGGTCATTGCATTGTTGCTGTGTGGATTGAGCTGTGCTGTTTGCACTTCCTTTCACCTAAGCGTGATTGGCACAGGGAGAGATTCTGAAATGAAAGGAAAATATCCTGTTCTTCTTTTTATTTTATTTTTTTTTTATTTGGGCACTTAAAATATGCTGGGTCAAGCTTGTCATTAATAAAGAATTGTGTTTCTGTAGTTTATCTTCCTGGTAGCAGAAAATGTGTGAATGACCAGAACAGAGACTAGCAATTCATTTCTCTGAATGGCACTACAGAACTGGTATGGTGTGGTCAAAAATGTGTCGTACGGAAGGAAGAAAAGAAGTGGCTTTAGTGCAACTAGCTTTCTGTGATGAGTCTGTGGCTGCTGTCAGATTTTCCCGCTGGAATGTGTTTTTCAGCATTGGTGTAGATGAAGGTTCATCCTTACAAGGTGATGTGTTATACAACACTTCACCAGGCCAACTGAATGTTATCCTTTTATAGGAGAATCCTACTGATTTTGGTAGGAATGAAACTGTAATATAGTATTTTTTAGTTGGTAAAGGTATATAGTTGAATGGACAAGAATTTTTCTTTAGAAAACACCTTTTCTTCTAAATCTGTCTGTTGAAAGATTACTTAAAAGAAAGAAAACATTGAACAGCACTGCTTATTGCTAATATTTGCATAAGAAGTAGTAAGTGTTTTGTTTTCCCATTCTCATGTTAAAAAGAAAGCCAACAACAGCCTTGTCTCTTCTGTATACCCACTTACACAATGGAAAATGATAATTTTGCAAGCATATCCTGGTATATGTGTCTGATTAAAGCTAAAATGTGTCAGATTAAAGTCTGATTAGAGCCTGTGTGTTTCACTGACCAATTCTAGGATTGTATTGTGTTGTCTTGTTCCCAGAAATGGTGATTTATACCTCTACATATTTTTCTCTGGGATAACACTAATGTGACAAGGCAAGTTTATTGCTTTTCTGACATACATTGCTGCTTTAATATTAGTATGCATTCAATTATAAAGTGTGAAATGCTGTAACGAGCAGAGCAGAAGAGGTGAAAATACAGAAGCTAAATACTTTCTATTTGGGGTATAAATAGCAATGTGCTGTGGGCAGGGTGGTACATTGTATTTCAGTTTTAGGGTGAAAATCTGGAAGAGGTAATGCGGCAGTGCTGTGCTTTTGGCAAGAACGTGAGACTATTTTTAAGTGGGTCATGAAGGTGGATGCTGGTGATGTATTTTTGCGATGTTTTTATGATTGCTGAAGAGATTCACTGAAACTTTCTTTTGGTACACAGCTCCTTTTTTGACTGTAATAGCAAGCCTGTAGCATATCAGAACAAATATGAATGAAGAATCCCCAGACCTGAGTTACTGACACACATATTACAGTGGTGGACTCGCATGACTCATCACATTGAACAATAATTGAGAATGAAATGCTTTGTAGTATGAGCCATGCTTGAGGTTTTATAATTGCTTCAAGGTTGTTTTTTAGAGTTTGCAACTAGGAAGTGGCTGCCATATTATTTTAATTAACAACCTCATTTTTTTGTGGTTTCTAAGGAGAATGACAGGGATTAAAATAAGCCTATTCCATTTATTCTATGACAAGAAGTGAAAATACTGCATTTGTGATAGATCTGTTTTTTAACTTTGGCATTGAGCTTATGGTCCTCAATCTCATTTACTTAAGGCTCAGCATTCTAAAAATTAAAATTTAAATGGGGAGAAGCAACTTTGATGCAGAAGAAAGGGGAAATGTGTGTTGTGCAGCAGTTGTGCATCTGTGACGTATTTCATGTATCGTAGGAACATGTTGCATCTTTAAGCATGGGATGGGAGGTGTCTCTGTGAGGGTAGGTAGTGGATGGAGCAGATGTGAATGACTGCAGAGACACATGGTTTAGTTTGGCTTTGGAGCATTTCCCTTGGTCTGGGAGAATGAACTGATGGAGGCTGGTACTTGGTGGGTTTCTTTTGTAAGTCTGGCAGAAAGGGTAGAAGGCAGGAAGATATGCCACTGTACCACAATGTGTGAATCAACAGCCAAGGAGCGGAGATGTGGTGGCCTAAAGTACCTTCCCCTCCCCTGCATGTGTGAATGCAATGCTGTGCAGAGATGAGAGTGAAATTCAGAAGTCTTTGATTTTAACCTATCTTGTCTTTCCTTGGCTGCACTGGGGAAACAACGTTAGGAAAGTAATTGAGCGCATTCGTTTTATGACTCTTATTATTTCTTGATAAATTAAGGATTAAATCAATAATATCTGTTCACTTCAGCAAGGTCAGGGTTTCACCCAGTGTGACTAGTAGGCTCTGAAGCATGCCAGTCTGAAATTTTATTTTTTTTTTTTTTTTTTAGAATAGGACTNTTTTTAGAATAGGACTACAGAGACACTGGCTTTCAGCTTCTGGTCCATCCTGAGGTTTCTGGGGAGAGATTTTCAAAGGGATCTGTGAAAGATAATTAGAAAAAAAGCACAAACTTATCCTCAGTGGGTTTCAGTAGCCTTACAGGGATCTTCCCTTCCAGTGAAAGATTTACAGGATGTCTGCAAATCATATTGGTTGGATGGTGCTGCTGTAGGTATTTCTTTTAATGAATTCTGTTGTGTCTAGTATTAAGATGGTAACAGTTTCTATGGCACTTAATGTTTCTTAAATTATCAGTGTTTAAAATAATGTTTTGCAGGTGCATATTTTTCTTTTCACTGTGCTAACTAAAAAGTCATCTTTGATATATTTAATATGATTCAGTATGCTAATTGCTCGACTGAAGCATTAAAAAGTAGTTCAAGAATATGCAAATTTTGATGCAGTGAATTAAGTAACATGCTGAATACATTATTGAGTATGCATAGAATTTTTTCCTGTAAACATAAAGTAAATTACTCATTTTTTTATATTTGTAATTATTTGAGTGTCCTAAGTGTATGACTCCAGCTGCAAAAGCCACCCTGTTTTGTTTAGCACTGGATTTAGAAGTAGATAGGGACATAAACATATCTCAGCTGGATTGTCAAATGAATTATTTTTAGTTACAGCTTTTCAAAGGAATGCTGTCCTTCAAAAATATTCAATAAATTTTGCTTTTCATACTATATTAGTTATGGAAGTGTCTGTGCAGTTCTTGGTTTGGTTTTGAGTAGAAGGAGGTTACAAATAGTTTTTCCTGTTTTAAAAAGAAAGCTATTCTTTATTCTGTCCAACTTTCTGAGCTTGTATGTGAAAGTTCTGAGCAATTCTGGCAGAGCAGATTCTTTCCAGAAGTCTATTGCTTCCATCGGAAATAAATTTTAAACAAACATTTTCAATAGTGTTTTTTGGTTTGTAGTGTTACTGGTAAGAGTATAGAAAAAATATAGAAACGCTTCTTTTTTAAAAAAACAACTTTGTCCGTTTTAATTGTAATTGTCGTTTGAACCTTAAATGTGATTTTTATTATGATTCCTGGACAGAAAAAACAAGTTAGCAAGTGAGTCTTGACAGCATGAGTACCTTGTGTCAACTGTTGCCTTCAGACATGGCTGGAACAGTTGTTACTGGTGAACACTTAAGAAATCTTGTGGTAGAGAGATACCATAACGATGCCATTTGGCTATAGAAGCCTCAGTGGTACAAGACATATACTGATGTAAACTGCAGTGGTACTGCAGATCTTCTCTCCTGCTTTTCTGTCGCTGCACGCAAAAGACAGGACAAGGTTTGTCAGCAGAAATATTATCTTTTTGTTAAAGCAAGCTAGTATAATTGGAAAAGACAGACAAGCTTTTGGGAATACAAGGTTTTGAAGAAGGACTTGTATTTATGAATGCTTGCCTAGTTTTTACAATGCTAGCTGATACAATGCTAAATCTGTCTACAAACCGTGCCCTTCCTCTGTCCTTAAACTATTACGGCTACAGAAATATAGTGCTGCAGAGAGGGGCAGAATTAGCGCATCTGTGGGAAGTGACTTGTAGGAGACTAGGTCCTGCGCCTCACTGGGCATTCTCTGTTAAATTTCTGTTGGGACTAGTGCCAGGCTTTTCTGACTACTTATTTTCAGAAAGGACAAACACATTGGGATTTCATGCAGGCTTCTTGTTACACCTTCTTGAACTGTCTACTCTGCACTTGGCGCTTGAGTACTTTAATTTCTTAAAACAAGTATTAAACAAGCCAAAATACATTTTAAACCTCTTAGTCTTTTGCTTACCAATCTTTTAAACTTTTGATGAAGCTTAAATATGCCCTGTGGCATGCAGGAAGTGTCTTTCATAGCCTTCGCTTGAGAGAGTTAGCAAAGAAAATAAATGAAGCTGGAAGGGATTGATCTTCTTCCCTTAAGTGACAAATAGCAGTCCTGCTGCTTCCCATTTCTGTGTCCTATATCAATTTGCAAACCCCAAGGTATGACCTAAACTGTACCGGTACACCTTCTGTATAGTTTGTTCACCCTAAGAAGTGTGACCATTTTCAAAGTGTCTTTTATCTTTTCTTTGTGATATTGTTTTTTCCAGCCACACTCAGCTTCTATTTCCACAAATATTTGGCCCTTTCTGTCTGTCTGTCCGTCTTTCTCAATTGCCTCAGAACCCCAGCCTCCCTGTGAGCTCTCCAAGTTCAGGGTATGTTGGCTGCTTAGTGCACTCTCCTCTTACTAAGATACAGGATTATATCTGTTCTTAAGCAGTCATGTAGCTTTGAAGCAAACCATCCGATGTTGCTACAGCTGTAGTTGAGTAATGTGAGTTGGTAATGCTGCATTGATTTGTCTGCTACAGTCGTGCGTACACAGTGTGTTTCCTGCAAAGGACAGGTTATCTGCTCAGGAAAATTTTAAATTACAGTTTTTCTGTTTTGTTTTAACAAGCATCTAGAAAATCATCCCTCAAGGCTAGGTAAAAAATGAATATATGACATGAAAACAGTATTGTCAGCTTTTAAACAGAAACTAATTATATTAGTAAGCGAGTCATCAATGTCAACATTTTACTGTGCCATAACAGGTGGCTACAGTCTTGTTGTTAGATAATTCTACTCAAAAAAGTTTGAAGTGGAATCAAGCTCACCTTTATCAGAAATGAAAAGCTAAGCTTTTATTCATGTTAAATTGTTGAAGGATAACAAAATGCATATTTCAAGATAATAGTATATCCAAGAGGCTTCTCTTGCCTTTTGAATTAGGGTGAAGATATGCTATTGCTCTGGATAGGAACAATTTTTTGCCATCATAATTTGAGTGTTCAAGGAAAATAATGCATTTTCTTTAACAAAAGTTTAACGATGAGGACCTATAGATGTAGCGAATCGGTGAGATTACTGCTGACAGTTGATATACCTAAGCTTGGAGTAGACGCACGTTCTGAATAAGGAAGGTTACAACTCAATATGTAATTCTGAAGGCCTTGTATACACATGTGTATGTGTATACACATACAAACTGAGCATCTGAATAGTGGAGAAATCAGGTTTTATGATAGCATTTCTGAGACATAATAATCATTAAGGACACTGCCTTGGTTTAAACAGTTCCCAGAGGAATTCATCGAATTACAGATAGTCTGAACAGATAAGATACCATTACAAACCATAAACATTTCACAATGTAATTGAACATAGAGCACCAAGTAATTGCTTGTCAAATATAGCTAGAATGTGGTAGGACAGACAAAAGAAATTTTATAGGCACTTGTCCTTGGGCAACCAGTATCTCTGCTCTGATAGCAATCTTTTATGAACATGTGTGAACTTCTGAGGGAATTCTTCATATTCTCTTTGCATTAGGAGCTTCTTTAAAGGGAAGTAATCCACTTGTATAACAAAAATGTTACAGGAAGTAAGGAAAATGAAGCTGAACTGGGGAAATTTTTGTGAATTTTCAAAAAGAAGTGCTGGTTTTAAGTTTTCAAAATATAAATTGTGGTGTTCCAGTTACGGAATTATTTGACAGATTAGTAGATTGGAAAATAGTATCCTTGTATAGTCCTCAGTTTTGTGCATTTTAAGGAAATGAAATGTATGCAGATGACTTGACTAATGAAGAAAATACATCTCTGTTTAGCCTTGTCAGAATGTAATGAAACTGCAAGGTACAGTGGATTTATTCTGCTATTCAGAAGGACGCTCTGGCAGGAAGAAGTTTGCACCACAGCAGGGTTCTCAGGTTGGTGGAAGAAGTGTGTTGGTGGAGCCTGATTTGGCAATTTGGTTGTTCTCTGCAGACAACAGGCACCACTGTCTCCCGTAAGATTCTCGTAGACAAGCTGTTGGTGGTACAGGCTGGATAAGCAGACAGTGAGGTGGACTGAAAAGTGGCTGAATGGCTGGGCTCAGAGAGTGGTGATCAGTGGCAAAAAGTCTAGTTGAGGCACACTAGTGGTGTACCCCAGGGATCAATACTGTGTCTAGTCCTGTTTGACATCATCTTTAATGATCGGGATGATGGGTCAGAGTTTACACTAAGCCAGTTTGCAGATGACACCAAACTGAGAGGAGTGGCTGATACGCCAGAGGTTCGTGCTGCCATCCAGAAGGACCTTGACAGACTGGAGAAATGGGCTGACAAGAACCTCATGAGCTTCAACTACAAGTGCTAAGTCCTGCATCTGGGGAGGAAGAACCCCATGCACCAATATATGCTGGGGGCCACCCAGCTGGACAGCATCTTTGCAGAAAAGGACCTGGGGGTCCTGATGGATGCCAAGTTGAACACGAGCGAGCAATGTGCCGTTGTGACAAAGGATGCAAATGGTATCCTCAGCTGCATTAGGAGAAGTATTGCCAGCAGGTTGAGGGAGATGATCCTTCTCCGCCGCACAGCACTGCTGAAGCCACATCTGGAGGACTGTGTCCAGTTCTGGGTGGCTCCCCAGTACAAGAGAGACATGGACATACTGGAGAGAGTTCGATGAAGGGCCACAAGGATGATGAAGGGACCGAAACACCTCACACTGTCCTGGTTTGAGGAAAACGAGAGAGAGCTGTGACTTTTCAGCTTGAAGAGGAGGATCTTAATAATGTATATAAATGCCTGGAGGGAGGGTGCAAAGAAGATGGAACCGGGCTCTTTTCAGTAGTGTCCAGTGACAGAGGCAACAGGCACAAACTAAACCACAGGAGGTTCCCTGTGAACATCAGGAAACACTATTTCACTGTGAGGGCAACTGGCTCAGGTTGCCCAGAGAGGTTGTGGAGTCTCCATCCTCGGAAATATTCAAAAGCCATCTGAACACAGTCCTGGGCAATTGGCACTGTATCCCTGCTTGAGCAGGGATCTTGGACCTTCCTGACGTTCCTTCCAACACCAACCATTCTGTGATTCCATGAAATCTGTTTGTAAGTCTAGGTGAAATACTTTGCACCTAAACTGGTGGAGCAATATCAAAAAACATGACTCTTGAAGGCAGGCAGGAAGTGCTAAATGTGCAGAATTGTGGAGAGAAGCCATTCAAGTTTGCCTAAAATGAGAGAACAAACTGATGTGCTAGAGAAGGCAGAGAGCATTTTTTCTGAGGGTGAATCCAGATAATATTGCAAGTAGTTGGAAAGCATAGGCAAAATCCTCATGAGGAATTACAGGCAGAGGTAATTAAAATGCAGATGAAAGTCAAAGCTGTTGGATTGTGCGGGTAACTTCACAAGAGGAGCAGAATTCAGGAAGGAAAATAGTCACTAAGCTGAAGAGAAGAAAAAACTGCTTATATGGCACAAACCACGCCCTTTGGTAAGAAGTTCTAGAAGAAGCTGCAGAGCATAATTCTGTTGTAAGATATAAAAATCTGTAGCCCTGCTTAAAACAAAGTAATGAAAAAAGGCTAAATGTAGTCAGTTTCCTCGGCTAACTTCTGGAGGAAATTGTATCACAAGGTAGCAGTACTGACTTGGCTCATCTGGGTGTAAAATGAGAAAACAGCAAGTAACTGTTTCATCAAGGAAAGGCAAGGCAGAACTGTGAAGAAATCTGCAGCAGCAGATCATCACTACCTAGGATAGGTGTGTACATGCACCTGTTTATGTGCAGGAGAGTCAGGCACGGCTGTAATAGAGCCAGTCTCAGAAATGTTGTCCAAGCTGAGAATGACACTGGCCTTTGTGAAGCTGAGCAAATGTGTGGGGGATCTGGCATTCAGTGAGAGTCAGCAGAAGGCAGCAGTCAGTTCCACAGATGTAGTTTCCAGAGAGGATAATGGCCAGCAGCAGAAGACACAACTGAAGGCTGTTTTACGGCAGTATGGTGACCTCCTGAAGTTAATGTCTTGAATAGCGTCCTGGAGAGGGGGCCAAAAAGAAGGACCTTCAAGAGGTGTTGGAGAAGTTGAGAAAGAGGGAGTGTTTCAGCCCGCTGAAGAAGAAAGCCATCATCTGAGTAAGATGGAAGAAAGACAGACAGAGTCTTCTTCCACACAGGGAAGAGACAGCTCTGAAACCTTTAACCTGAAAACAGCTAGAGGAAGTTGAGTTTCACAGTAAATCTCATTCCACCAAGGGGAATCAATCAAGGTCGTTCTTCAGGTAGAGACAACAGAGAATTATGTCAGTGGAAAAAAAGGTGGGAAGGAGACTCAGATAGGCTTGATTATTCAATTATGAAATACTAAAAACAAAGATATGTTTGTAATTTCTAGCTACCCTTAATGAGGACCTTTCTTGAGGAATGACCTTATCCTTAAAGGGTGTACGCATGAAGATATCCTAAAAGGCTGGTTTGAGGATACAGTGAGACAGCTTTCTGATGCTCTGCTATTGGTAAAAGGAGTGTTGATTGCGTACTAGAGAGCTTAGTTTATAAGGGATACAAGCAGGCCTTTATGTTAGGATTATCATAAGGAAAAGGGCTCCTATTCCTCATTCTTTCCCATCCCTTAATTTTGATTTGGTCCTGTGAGCATGGTAATATACAAATATCTTGCTCCTCAGTTCAGCAGTATTCTGGGAGCAGACAATGAAGCTGTGTTTTCTGTTGCTGCACAGAAGTGATAATGTTAAATGCCTGGTTAATTAATAAACGCTGTTGCTGTGGAGGCATTTGTATTTATTTTAGGGAATGGATGCTCAAAAAGTGGTTCCTTAGAATAAGGTGTCTTAAAAGTATGCAGAGGACTAAGTGGCTAAGAAAGGCTGCAGTTTGAGAGTACCTGTCACTTCTTGTTCTGGTAGTATCTTGAGTTAGGCATATACTTCGTTACCTAAATGGGACCAATACTGAATAAAGCGTATGAAATGGAAGAACATTTGGTGTTAGAATTACAGGCACAGATTACTGTACAAAGTGAGCTGTTAGCATGTTATGTTTATCAGTGCATAAGATAAATGTTTTCTCACGTATGTTGTCTTAGCAATTCTACTTTTGCCCACAAGACGCCCCATTGATCACAGATGTTAAGGTAGGAATTGCTCTTTTCCCATGGAATGCCATCAGATATCTACATGTTTCATTTAAATTTCATTGCATTTCCAGCATTCTTACCGCTTCCAGAATAATACCCTCAATGGTGTCTTCAGATTTAGTAGTCCTTTGGCTAATTAGGGAACCCAGACCCTGCACTCCACTTGTGAGAAGTCTGTGTGTCATAAGCTGTCTTGAATATTAGCAATATTCAAGTTATAAAAGTTATAAAAATGCAAGTTATAAAAACGTAAACCAGGACTTGTTTATTGAGAAATATGTATTGGAATATATATATGTAGTTCCTGTTTGAAGGAAATCAGAAGTCTTTTGAGGCAGTGTTTCAAATCAAGAATAGTTCATAAGGATAAAATTTGTCCTGCTTTAAGTACTTTTCCAGAAGAAACAAGTCCAGCTGGGAGGCTAACAAATTAGATAAGAATATTGTCATTTTAATACATGGTACTTATGCAGCCAATTATACCTTGTTATTATGTCTTATGGCTGCCATAAAGTCATCTGCTGATTAAACAGATTCAAATTAGGCTTTGGCACAATGTTATTATGTATTATTAAAGGCCCTAACTGGAGCTGGAGTTTCATTGGGTTAATTGTGGTAACCGTTCTAGTCTCTGCGGTCACTGCATATATCTTAAAATTGTCCTGCCCCAGCCAACTTCCTGCACGGTTCCCTCCGTGTGAAGAGGTGAGATGGTTGTGATTACACTGGCCAGGGAGATGACTGTGTTTAATGGCTGGCAGTGGGTGTCAGTAATTACAGGTGTAGGTTTCTTCTCCATCCTGAAGGTCCTGAGCTGCTGCTAAATAAAATGAGCCACCTTATGCCTGAGATGGGAGAGGGAGATGCCTTCACTAAAAACAGAGGAGCCTAAACTACTATTTGAGGCAAATACATGTAATTTTGTTTCTGTACGTATATAATATTTTTATACATGATTCATTTTTATTTTAATTGGTCTTTCTGAAGCTTTGATGCATAATTGTGATAATAATAAAAAATTGTTTGTAAGACTTGAAGGACTTCAGCTTGTTCATATGACTAGAAAACATCATATAAAGAAGTTGTATTTTACATATATTTATATAATATATATATATACACACACACGCACGCACACCTGTCTTTGGAAAGACATGGACCTGTTGGAGCAGGTCCAGAGGAGGGTTGCAAAAATGATCAGAGAGCTGGAACACCTCTCCTACGAGGACAGGCTGAGAGAGTTGGCGTTGTTCAGCCTGGAGAGGGGAAGGCTCTGGGGAGACCTTATTGTGGCCTTTCAGTACTTAAAGGAGGCCTACAGGAAAGATGGGAACAAACTTTTTAGCAGGGCCTGTAGTAACAGGACAAGGGATAACGGCTTTAAACTAAAAGAGGGTAGATTTAGACTAGATTTAAGGAAGAAATTTTTTACAATAAGGGTGGTGAGACGCTGGAACAGATTGCCCAGAGGTGGTAGATGCTCCATCCGTGGAAACATTCAGGGTCAGGTTAGATGGCGCTCTGAGCAACCTGATCTATTTGAAAATGCAGGGAGGTTGGATTAGATGACCTTTAAAGGTCCTTTCCAACCCAAACTATTCTATGATTCTGTGATATATATACAAATATGAAAGGATTTGTTATATATACTGCCAGATAAAATAAATTCATGTAAGTAAAGCTGTTGAAAAAAATAAAAGCCATATAAAAGTTCTGTTCCACAGAAAAGTAAGTCAATGAAGAACTAAACCATTTGGTCTGGGGACCTCATACAGTCTCCTAATGTTTGATGCTTTGCTTTCAACTAACTTCATAAAATATAAAACAAATGTTCTGCATTGAGCTAAAAATTCATATGGAGCTCGATAAATGTGCAAATAGATGAGACATACTATTTTAAATGAGAGCATAGCATTTTCATAGTGACCTTTCAATATTCTTATTTTCTGATTAATGATTCTTCAAATCTGTTGTGAATAGGCATGAATCACATACTAACCAAAGAAGTAAGTTTTCTGTCCTCATATTTTGCCTATTCAGCTGTGTTGGTTTGAAGGAAATAATGTCCCCTTTTACTATGGCTGTTCATGTGCTTGCAGTATTTCTTTCCTACAAGTTCCCCATTTTTAGTAGCTAAAACTAAACAAGATGCACATTTTTGATATATGTACCCAAGATGAAAATTCTTGCTGTGTACTAGGCATTTTATTATTTCACTTGAGATATTTTTCAAGATAGTTTCTGAGCACGAGACTTTTGTACTGAAATACACAGAAGTTTAGTCGCAAGTGTATCTTCTGTCTGAAAACAGTAAGACATAGACTTAAAAGATTTTAAACTTGATGTTTTTTGGGCAGCTGTTATTTTTACGTTTCTTGGGGTCTTTATGTTTGTAATCACCAGGACAGAAATTTGAAAGCTTTTTAATACTGAAGGCAGTCTTGTTTCTTGGGTTGTTTTTTCTAATACTGCTAGTAGTATCAGAAATGCCTCGCTATTAAAATTTTGTTCTTAAATTGCTGGTGCAAATAATAGTAGCACCTGAATTGTTAGCATTATTTATACTTGCTCTCTAGAAATGGTAATCTTTTCAGTGTTATTATTGTACTGTTGAAAAATAGATGATTTTACATTATGAACATCCATTCTTATTTTTACTGGCATTTATTCAAGCAGATGGTTTTACTAATTTGGCGTAGGGATCTAATATGTAATTAATTACATGTTAAGTGGTAGTGGCATCCATGAGAGCAGGGAAAGAGCTCAGAATTTAGGTAGAAGTGGGAATGAGCAGGCCCTGGGAAACAGGGCAGCCTGAAGGGTAGGGTGGGAGTTTGGGACTCTGGATGCGAGACGCAGGAGTGCCTGGAAAGGGATAGGAGGCAGAGAGAGGGCAAACCTGCCTGCTGCTTTTCTAATGAGACTTTCTGCCAGGTCCTGGGGTTGGACCTATGGTTCTGAGGTCCTGAATTCCCCTTGATTCATAAACAGCTATCAGATGTGGTCAAAATATCTTCATCCTCTGTAGTGAGTGATCCAAACCAGACATGACAACTTTAATAGCTGCTAGTTAAATGTAGATAGTAGATATCAGTCCTGCTCATCGTTTTGTGGATTGATGGTGGATGTCAGGAGCAACATGTAGGTTTTTCCTGTTTCTTTTGTAAAGCTTGAGCAATTTGTCAGACAGCCATTGTGTATCAGAGAGAAAGATTAAGCTATCAGAAGTTACGAAATGTCAGCATTACCTGCAGTTGTTTTACCGTATCAGTTCATTTCTTCAAATGTGTTGGCGCATACATATTATGATTCAGTTTTCAGTTACCTCTTTTTTTTTTTTTTGGCTCCTTGGAATTCTCTTCTGTTCAGTGCCTGTGTGGTGCCTGTGGATGAGGGAAAGTTGCCTGAACAAACTGTGTATTACTTGTTTCGAAATCACTAAGTATGCAGTGAAGGGCATGAAGGAAAGTGAAGTCCTGTGCTCGGGCAGGTGAATGTTGCTGTGGAGGATTGGTTTTTTTACTGAGCGTATTTTTTACACCATAACCAGGATGTATTTCTTATTTTCTGAGTAATGGTAGTAACCATTTGACTATCTTTGGAACTGTGAAGACGAATTAATTAGTTTTCATTAAATGCTCAGATACTATAATTCTACACAGGTAGCAATCATTTTTTGGTCTTAAAGCATTTGCTTTTGTCAGTTTAATCTCGATATTCTTCTGGGGATCTGATTTCTCAAGCCAATTTTAAAATAAATTTTCATGAGTCATCTTCAGATTTTGATCATGAGTAATATTTGGCCCCACAGCACGTGGGCACCGATGCAGTGTTTTTTTGGTATATATCTAGCTAATCTTGAGGGATTCCTTGATGGACAGCATAGCTAACTTCAAAACTTGAGGCTTTAAGTGTATAGCAGTCAGAGGAAGGGGATTTTTAGTTGTGTTTTACATCCAGCTCATAGTGATTCAGTTGGTTCCTCTGCTTAGAAATCACCTGTTCAGAGCTTCAAAATAATTGTAATGATGCAGATTGTGCTGAGAGGATGTATAACACAATTCCTGTTAATGGGAGGTTTTAATAATTGAGTTCAGTGTTGCTGATAATAATGTTAGAGATGTTAGATCCAACTTGCCCTGTTAAGCTTGTCTTTTAAAGTGTTGTAAAAAAATTCTGTGATGTACTTATATGCTGCAGTGATTATTAAGACTGAGAATCACAGGCATTTAATTGAATCTGAAACAGGGCAGTGTGACTCCCTTGGGGTAGGCGTGAAAGCTAGAAGAAAGTCAGATAGTACATGGAGTGAAGTTTCTTATTGTCAATTAACTCCAGAATTGCTTGAGAGATGCAGGCAGTTTGTCAGCAAACTTACTGTATCCTGACCAGTACTGCAAATAGCACCGCAGTCTGAAAAATCAAGTTGAGCTTTTAATCCTCACCAGTAATCAAGGTTTTGTAGGTTAATGTAGGTTAGCTCTCCTACATCATCTGTCCAACAGGGTATCTCCAGTGGGTTTAAGCGGGTATAATGGAATTAACTGTTGCATTTAGGAGTAAAGATATTCCTTTGGTTGTGAAAGCAACAAAAACATGTTGTCTTTTCTCTTCACTATGATAACTCTGTGGTGTTAACTTTTTATCTAGGATGTCAGCAGAGGTGAGTTTTGAATACACAAGGGGAACAAATTTATTGAGTAAATAGTTGATACTGTTAAATAAATCACCCTCAAGGCTGCATTTTTAAGCCCTTATATTACCAGAATGAGGCAGAAGCCCATAAAATGCCTTACAGAAAGCGCGTAAACTGTAGAGGAGGCTTTAAAAAGTGGGTAAATTGTCTTTTTAAATGTCCTTTATACTTCCAGGTGGTTGCAAAAGGTGCTTTTTTGGGTTCTCTGTCCAATGTATTGATGGCTAATTTTCCAAATTATTTTTACAAGCATTCTTTAGCAATGACAATTCCGTTGTACTGTACTATGTCACTTGTGGGTAACTTCTGTCAGTATAGATTTAGCTACCATTCTTGTGAAATTGAATTCTTCCCTCATAATTTTCCTTAATAGTGAAAGATGGGTTATTTAAATATTCATGTGGATGGCACTGGTTTTAGTGGAGCATGTTAGATTATGTAAGATATAATTTTACATAATATTCTGGTGATAATGTCAACTTTCTATTTGTTGGGGTTTTTTTACAAATTTAAAGTATTTGAATTTTTTCACTTAGAATACAATTTTCAAAAGCCATTTCTCTCATTCTTGATATTTGTAATTCTGCTTAAAGAAAGTCTGCTGCTTTCTTCATTCACTACTTGGAATAAGTAGGGAGGGAAAACTTGAGAATACTTAAAATAAAATTGAAGACACAGATTTTCCATTTCTGTGAGCCAATAGTCGTCTAAGTTGAAAATAAGAGGCTTATTTTTGAGGATTTTTGATCAGCTGAAAATTTTTGGAACAACTCTAATCATGACAATCACATAATTGACGGAAGGCTGCTCACCAATTTGTATTCATTTTTGGGTGGTTATTAGCAAGCTAATAATTCTGGATGCTGTTTTGAAATTTCCTGTCACTTCTTGTCATTGGAAGCAGTGGGTATCAATCTAAGGGATCAGCCTGGCGTTTTATACCACATTTCTCACAGGTAGTGGTGAGGAGCATGGTGTATCTAGACCAATGATGGCAAATCTTCTACCTAGATGAACCTTATTCCAGTGTTAAGAGAAAATTGTGTGCTTTGACAGCCCCTCTGCCACACAACTGGACTTTGTGTGGGGCACTACAGTCATGTCCTTTCCAGAAGCAATAAAAAGAAATAGGAAACTTGTACCAGCGAGTTGTATTTGGCCCTCAGGTGGAATTTACCTGAGCAGCAGCTGTAGAATATGCGCATTCCCACGCTTTGCTAAAGGTGGTATGAATGTGGAGCCCAGGTGCTTTGTCACGGCTGTGCTAAGGAATGAGATTTGGCTTCCCTTCTCCTTTGTGCTGTTACCACCAACACTGAAACTGTCACACCATACACAGCTGCAAGAGCCACTGCAAGTCTATGGTGGTTGCGCTCTGTGTTGCAGGTAGCTGATCTGTCACTGGAGACAGGCTGTTCTTGAAGCTGAGTTGTAGCAGAACATTTTGCAGGGTTTTCGTCAGTGAAGAATCCCAGCAGTAAGAGACTGAGTCAAGCTACAGAGCAGGAAAGACCGAGGCAGGATCTCTGAGTCACAAGGATGCCAAACCCAAACCATCTGACATCAAAAAAACTGTTAAAGCGTCCAAGTATACGACAAACTCTAGTACAAATAGCATGCTGGGTCTTTTAGAATATTAATCTATTTTATGATCTCCCTTTTATAAATAAAGCTATATAATAAAGTGCTCCAGGGTCCTTTCAGATGAAAGGCATTAGATAAAGGCACCTTTGGATGTTTACCTCTGGTCTGAGCCTGTTAATTCATTTATCACTGAAATGCTTTATTGCAACAACTCTATTCTTGCCTGTGTGTGGTGTGAAACCATTTGACTGTCATCCTTATTTATTTTAAGTTGCCTATTGTGAGGCATCTATGGGCTGAATTAAAACAGATACTAAACACTAAAACCAAATCCCTACATAAAACTGCCAAATAAAATACATAGCCAGACAAGATTTAAAAAAATATAATCGGGCACAAGGACAAGCCCAACAGACCTCTTTGCAAACCACCCACAAAGGGATTAGTTCTCAGCTACTCAAAGGAATGGAAAAAACATGGGTAGCAGATAAAAGAGCAAAGGGAGGGGACCTGAAGTAGGTAAAAATAGCTCAGTTGAAATAAACAAGACTTCCAGTAAAGCCAGCCAGAAAAGGGCAAGAAAAGAAGTGCATGCTGAAACGTTACACAAAAATGTAAGTCGTTACCTAGGGGTGGAAGTCATGGTGCAATGTGGCATCCAGAGCAGGCAGAGTGCCTTTCTGACATGCAGCCTACAGGCTTCAGTTTGGTTTTGCCTGGCCGTTTCAACCAGCCCGTGAATGACTAGCTGCAAGGAAGGAGATGGTGATGCTGATACAAGTCAGAAAGCTGCTCTTCCAAAACACAAGTTTGCTTTCTTTGGTTGGAATTACAGTGTCAGGGCTCTTATTCACCCATTAAGCACAGAAGACCCAAGTACTGAAATGTTTTGCAGGTTGAAGTCTAGAAGTTGTAAAAAGATGCATTCTTTTGAGGTTTTGGATTTTACTGACCTTGTTGATTTCTTCGCATCTTTCCCAAGAAAAGCTCTTTGTAGCTATCAGAATGCATAGGTGATGAAAACCAAGTACAAGGGCTCATCTAAACTGTCCTCTTTTTAATAGATTATTTCTCCACAAATGGATCCTACTTGTCTGTAATCTGCACTGTAATCCATCACCTGTGCCAAATTACTGTCCCCAAACAGGTTAAGTTACTGAGGGTGGGAGAAAAGTCTAACATGTGACTTGACATTTTTGGTAACATCAACTCATGCTCCCGGCTCTAAATTTCAAAACAAACACACCCTGAACCTTATGCTGCTCTTTTATTATACCTTCTGGCAACATGCGGTTGGTTTTCTGCTTTGCATAGCTGCCGCTTTATGGGATTCTTACCGATGGTTATTTTTTCCACTTGGCCCATTTAGGCATTTGTTTAAATGGTACAAATAAATTAATAATAATAATAAAGTATATCTTTAGTTCCACTGCTGGTTTTCCTAAAGCAGCATTCCTGTAGTTTTCACTCCCTCCCCCCTTGCAGTCACACCCTTTTGCATTAAAAATATTTTAATAATAATGTTACCGTATTTTGCTCTTCCTTCATTCCTTTTGAATCTCTTTTTGTGAAATTGGTGCTTGTGAAAGCTGGAACTTGACTATCCTGGAGGATAATCAGAGAGATACTGGGCAGAGTGGACATGCAAAAAGGCAGCAGTTGTAAGAACTCCCGTGTCTGGCTTGCTGTGATGTTTAAGTTTTATGCTCACCTGTTGCCAGTGGTCCTGGTGCAATCCCCAGTGCCGATGCTGGGGCAGGTCCTTTGTGGAATCCCCTATGCATTGGGATCAGGAGCACATGTGTAATCGTCATCTAACTGGACCAGGTTTCAGTCATTACTATCCTGTCTTAAAGGTGTAACTGAGGGCGATGTGCAGGTGAGTAGGAAGATGCTACCAATTCTTACCCATAGAGTCTTGTATAAATTGGAGAGTCATAACCTGGCTGGTTTGTGACAGATATCCAAGGGATGTTACAAACAGTATGGCTGGAGGTTTACAAAGTAGTGGGGCATTGCAAATTTCATGTTCCTCTTCACTAATGTGTGCTTGGTATCTGTAAGTTTAAAATAGAATGGCTGTTTTCATTTAAAACGTACATTAATTGAAATAGCTAAGAGAATGTAAAGTAGCAATTTCCGCTCTCTTGAACACTGCAGTTGTCTTCATAAATCCAGAATCGTCATACCAATGGGAAGCCTCATCCTCTTCATTGCAACATTGAATGGACCCACAGATGGGTGCTATGCCCAGATATGCAGGATGTGGGTAAAAAGAAGATGATGAAAGGAATAGTCTGTTTTACACTCTGTATGCAATCTACTATTTAGCACTTTCTGACTTCTGTTCTTTACTGGTAGTATGTTGTGAGACTTCTAAAAACTATTGCTGTGGTACTGGGTTTGTGGTTGTCATAAAATACCCCAGTTTTCAGAGCGTTCTGAGAAGCTGCCCTTTGAAAATGGAATATTTTCATATTTTTTCATTTTATTTGTCATTACCACACTTCTAAATTCTGCTCTTCCTGTATTCCTAGGAGTTTCCTTTTACATTTTGGAATGAAACTCTTCAGCCTTAGCTGGTGCTTAGCATCTCTTTGTCTTGCTGATCTGTCTCCTCATCTTGATTACATCAGCCCCAAACCCCGTATGTATTTCTGAAATGGCTCGGTCCTACTTTCTGGCGTGCCAGCTTGATTCCCATTGCTTATTGGTAGATTAATTTAGGCCAGAGATTTCTACTTGGACTTTCTGGTGGTAATACAATCTAAGAAGTCTTGCAAGGTCTTGAGGTGTTTGTTGCAACTGTGATTGGAGGTGTTTGGTCTGGTAATGCTCTGTGTTGAGACGTACAGTAGAAATAGATGTATGTGAAGCTGCCTGCATTGTTATATTAGCTTACTTATAGATATACTGCTCAGTGTTCTTAAAATGTCTCTTGTTAGGATTTTAACTTATTTATACAATTGAACTTTTTGATGTGAAGAGAACAAAAAAGATAGTTAAAACTTCAAATATTGACTTTTTGAGAAAAGGAGTGAAAAAGAAAGATTGAGAAGACTTTACTGG
>VYZM01020360.1:79650-103703 GCA_013398915.1 Dromas ardeola
GGGGGGGAGAGAGAGAGAGAGGGTTAATGCTGGCACTGACAGTTTTTAGAATTAATTTGTAGCTGTGTGTCACCAGTTTGAGAGAGGACAGCATGAAGTTATACATGTTAAAAGCATCCATAGAGAATCAGATCAAACGTCCAGATGGCATGGTGTCCTGTCTCTGGCAGGGACCATAAGCTGACACAGAGGAAAAAGTTTAAGCACCAGTAAGCTCCTAGTTGTGCTTTCCCGATACAGACCCTCATTCTTGGTGAGTCGGCAGCTCAGGGGCTTGCTGGGCCAGGTACCTGGACTTTGTATCCTTACAGCTTTCTTCTGTGATTTTTGCCTGACTGCTTTTTGCATCTGTGTAAAATTTTGACCTATCCTGTATAGTGAATTGTACAATTTATCTATGAGTTGTGTGAAAAAAGTACATTCTTTTGTTGTTTGGATATCCATCCTTCTGATTTCCTTCAATGACTTTTATTTTCTGCACTGGAAAAAATAGGTAACAGTTGTTACCTATTTACTCCATGCCATTCCTGATTTAATAGGCCTATATGATATCCCTTTATAGTAATTTATTTTTCTGATTTGAATAGTGCTAGTGTATTGCTCACACAGAATCTAATCTACCCATAATTTGAATCATCTTTTTTTTTCTGTTCTCAATGTGTTTTCAGGTTGCCTTATATACGTTTTTGAGACTAGAGGAACAAGAACTACACGTAATAGAAATGAAAACCCATACAGAGGCGTAATGCTGGTTTCTATTTTCCCTGTCTCCGCCACTCCCTTACAGTTGCGGATGGTGACCAACATAATAATGACGATTACCACTTGTTATAGTTAGGGCTGATGTGTTTCTTTGAAAGAAGGCCTAGTAGGGGGCATTTTAACTGGTGATGGATAGAGGACCTGACGTGGACTCCCAGTACAGTTCCTGCTTTTTTGTTCCATGTAATATTTGTCAAAACAGTGGCGATGAATGATGATACGTATTTTTTTTTTTTTCAGTGTGAAGGATGGCTGCATTCAACATGCACACACGTAGATAAAAGATGTTGAACAGCTTCAAAAGGCATGTCAGTCAGTTTGTCAAAATCACACTGGCAGACCTGGAGCGTTGTACATACAGATGGGATCTGAAAGCGAGATCTGTTTGCTTGTGGGAGAAAAGGGAGCTTGGTTTGACGAGATTACCACGGTGAGCTGCTGGCTTACTTGGCTGTGACCGCATCTTCACATGCCTTGCAGGAAGCTTGCTCTAAATCTCCTTTTTTTTCCTACAAGCCGTGTTTGTTTCTTGGAGGTGCACAGCCTTCGTGCCATGTGTCCTCTCTGGGGCACCAGCCGCCTCTGTGGCCCTGGCCCGGCTCCTGGGGTCTCCCTGAGTTGTTCACTGTGAGGGGGGTTCACACGAGGGGTGAGCAGGCAGATGAGCTGCAGGCACCATTGTACCTTTGCTCATGCTCTGAAGGCTCCCCAGGGAAGCTAATAAAGCCATAGAGGCTACTTTTCCATGTAGAGGAGTTATGGAAGAAGAGCACAAAGTGAGCAGGGCGCAGGCTGTGAGTCCTGCTCATTCTTCCAGAACAAGCCCTCCCTGAGACCTGAATTCTGGCTGGATTTTGTGAAGAGGTGTGTGCCTGTGCTCAGGAAGCCCATCCTACACAACTTGGAGAAATCTTTCTAAATTACATCAAGCCATGAAGTTAAACAGAAGTTACATACCTGTTGGCTAGAAGGTCAGGGGGTTTTGTTATGGGGATGGCAATTCAGAGCAGCTGTTCACCTAACGTGTTAATGGGAATAAGTGTGTTTGAAATGTTGGGAGAGTCTTCTTTCTGGCATCTGCAGCCTTTATGCACTTAAAGTTGTGATATAATCAGTTATCCATATCTTACACTTTGTCACGAGAAATAAGTTAATCTTTATTTGTTTTAAAACGTGTAAGCATTTAGAAATGTGTTTATATAGGCAGTATACTTGATTCGTCTCCCTTGACCAGGTAATAGGTATGTATTATTTTGCTAGGCTCACTCCATAGTAATACTGATGTACTGAAGTATCTATCTGTTTTCTGGCAACTAGTTTTTGTGACTGCCTTTCTAAGAAAGATCTCATGCGTTGAGGGGAAGACTTGTGGGCATTATTAGAGGTGTCCACCTTCCTGTCTTTGATCATGCTGCGTACAGTGGTGTAAGAATAACAACGCACTTGTGTTTCATGATAAGGCCGCTTTACTCTGATTTCAGGTCGCAGATCACTTAATTCAGTAGTATTTGTCCACCTTGAAAATGGTGAACATTTTTTAAAGTTTTAGTGAGGAAGATACTAAATATCTAGTGTCCGTATTGTTGAATGGAGTAAAATAAATATATGGAAATAATGTAACACATTCCCTTGAGAAGATATTAAAATGCAAAGAGTAGGTGAAGGACACAGGCACCTACAAACTAGAGTAAACATACAAAGGAATAAAATTCTCATAAGACAAAGATTTGGAAAGAACAGAAAAAAGCTAGTACACAATACTAGTCAAAGGGCTAAAACCTATAAATGAGAGAAATTTAGCAAGGGAATGCAGACATTAACATAAATGCGGCCTTAATTGTTACTTAAATTTTCTTTAAAATGTCAAAGGCACTTGCTTCATTGTCCCTTAAGTCCTTGTAAAGTCTGATTTTTTTTTTTTTTTTTTTTTTTTTTTTTTAATTTTGCTGAGTAGAGAGCTGAGTGCTGCCCAGTGACAGGGCGAGAGGCAATGGGCACAAACTGAATGACAGGAGGTTCCCTCGGAATGTCAGGCAACACTTTTTCACTGTGAGGGTGACTGAGCACTGGCACAGGTTGCCCAGACAATTTGTGGAGTTTCCTTCCTTGGAAATACTCAAAAGCTGCGTGGACATGGTCCTGGGCAGCCGGCTCTAGGTGGCCCTGATTGAGCAGGTGCTTGGACCAGATGACTTCCAGGTGACCTTCCAACCTCAGCCATTCTGTGATTCTGCAAAACATCTTTTAATTATAAAACAATATTTTAGCCCCTTTTGCATAATGTAAACAGCTCAGCCAACATAGTTGACACTTGTAAAAAGAAACATTCACCTTCAGATATTAAAATGAGCTTTCCAACCAAATAAATATTTAAAACTCTTATGTTTCAGTGATAAGAGAAGACAGAAGGGAAGCTTCAGACCACAGTGTGAATTTGGAGCTCTGTCTCTTCTAGCTGTTATATCACAGAATCACAGGGTTGGAAGGGACCTCTGGAGATCATCTAGTCCAACAACCCCCCTACCAGAGCAGGGTCACCTTAGAGCAGGTTGCACAGGAACGCGTCCAGGCGGGTTTTGAATGTCTCCAGAGACGGAGACTCCACCACCTCTCTGGGCAGCCTGTTCCAGTGCTCTGCCACCCTCAAAGTAAAGAAGTTCCTCCTTGTGTTTAGGTGGAACTTCCCATACTCAAGTTTGTGCCCAAATGGAGGTTTTGCATAACACTGTTGATTAAACCTATCTTGTTATGGAGGATAATATTTAGAAACAACCTCGGTGGGGTCTTGTTAGCAGCACTGAGTTGGTATTTGGTGTTTATGACTCACTGGGATGCTTACTAATGTATCCTTGGGTGAGATCTACAGACTTTTGTCCAAGAAATTTTTTTTTTAAAGTAAAAGTGCAAAGTTAATGAGAGATTAATTGCCATCCAAATTGGATTATTTGGCAGGGCTTCGTGTGTAAATCCATTGGCATCAGTGCTTGATCCGAAATGATGATGGCATTGATACTAAAATGTAAAGCACTGGCATTTTAAGATGACTCACCTTAGGAAGAAATACTATTTTAAAATTGATCCTTCAGTCTGAGCTGCAGCCTGGGGAGAATGGTATTTACTTTTGATAAGGGCTATGAAAAAAAATTGATTGAAGGTTTACTGAGGAACAGAATCGTTGCAGGCATGCAAAGTTTGGTTTGACAAGGCAAAGCACTTTGGAGAGGACTGTAGAGGAGAAGCCTACTTTCAAAGAGACAGGATAGGTTGTGTGATCCAAGACAGATACAAGCTAATTGGCTGACCCTACCACACTTTCTATGAGGTTTGGCTTGAAAAGGAGAGCAGTAACTTCCAGTCGAAGGAAATTTTGTGTCTACTTCTTTGAACTTCATTCTATGACTTGCATTTGTAATTATTGATGTAGCTTGAGCTGAATAACAATTTTTTTAAAACGGCACAGTATTTGGTTATTTTGAACAGGAAAAATGCTACGCAAGTGGAAAGTGTTGTTATATCTTTGGACAGCTAGTCTTTATTTATTTGCATGAATTTGTGCTCCAATTCCAGTCTCCCTGTGGTTTCTCTTTATCTTCTACAGCTTGTGTTGTGTTGGATAGGTGGCTTAGCCGAGAATAAAGCTGAATTTTTCATCATTTTTCTCAAAATCACTTTGTGACTCTTTGTGGTGCTGGTTTCCTTAACTGATGCATTCCTTTTTTTATTTTTTCCTTTTTTTGAGGGTGTTCAAGCCTTCAAATTGTTTCCCAGTGTCTAAATATAAATTTTAATATTTCTTTACTTTTTTCTGAATTGCCGTAGGTATCTTTTTATTAGTTAAAAAAAGCACACACCTAATATGAAATGCTATCTTAGTTCCCTGATACATGACGCAGCAGTAATCAAATATATTGAATCTCATTCTCTGTATCAGAGATTTACATAACACTTGAGTCTTTTGTGACTGTGAAGCTTAATAAAATTTAGACTGCATCTTTGCTTTGATACAGAAGTTATTGTTTTTCAAGATACTGGATTTTGCTTCTTATACTACCTCCCCATATCAGTGTGACTGATGGATGCAAATCCATCTGCAATTCAACTGACTGTCTTGCTGCATGCTACAAGATAAATTTGATTTCTATGGAGCAACTTGAAATAATACTTTAATAAGGAAGAATGTTTAAGCTTATGAAAAAGAGATTGCTTTTGCTGCTTGAGAAACCAGATTTTTACCTTTATAGGTCTCTTTGAAAGAAAGAAAATACTGTGGAAGCTGAAGTTCCTCTTAATATTTGAGCAAATCAAGGGAAGAAAATGTAGCTCTCCATTGGATTAAGCAAGAACTTGCCTACTACTTAGTTGGCCTATTTGGATTTCAGCATTTATGGGAAAAGACGCTATCTACAGTTTTTAAAAGTGAAACCATCCGATTGTGGATTCTGTACTGGTTCATAAATGGAAAACATTCAAAAAGTTAACTGCGAGTGAAACTATCCGGTTGGGATTAGATTGCTTCAGTCAGCGGAAAAAGAGGTGTTTCTGGGGATTCTAACATATGTTTACTTGGAAAAAAATAATTGGTGATAATAATAATGTTCATCAGCAGAAGCTATTAACAGCAGGAACTTCACTGAAGAAGTCTGGTAGCAAGCATCATGTAGTTAAATGCTTTGACTTGTCGGGGAGCGTATAGGACGCTGGCTCTGTCTGCCTTGCAGTTGTGGTGCTGTTCAAATATGGTGAAAGACATGAGATGGGAGAACAGAGCAGAGGAAGCAAGGAGATCAAAGCAGAAACTCTAACAATAATGGAAAAAAAAAATCCAGCAAGACCCCCTTTCTCTTTGTCCCTCCTCCCATTTGATGCTGTTGAGAAGTGTTTAAACCAGAGCAGGGAATGGCCTTTCTTTTCAGCAGATGTCTTCCAGGAATTTCCAGTAGTGAGTAAATAGATCTGCTCATGGCTAGGACTAGATGTTTCTTTTTATAGGCAGAATCTGTTTTTGTTATGACCTATTTATAATGCTTTGCTCTCTTTAGTTGACTGGAGAAAAGTAGCTCATTTTTCATCCGAGTTGTCTTTCGGTAGTCACATTTTCCATGGCTTTGGAAGCCTCTGCTTAGTTGTTTCAAAAGTTAATTTTTTTTTTTTTTTTTTGGTTGATGATGATTTTAATTTTCCTGAAAGATCTATGATGGCCAGTGCTGTTCAATTCTGTCGCTATTTGTAGAGCTTTGCTTTTGAATGTTCTCTTCAAGGAGTCCAGCAGGAAACAAACAAATCAGCAAGTCTGTTTTTTTTGAAACATTAGAGAAATTATTTGAACAATCTTAATTTAAAATAAAAATGAAAGATTGAAAGCTACAGAAGTCAACAGATTTGCGTAATCTCCTGGAGAAAGAATGTAGATGTACTCTGAAGATTATTTCATTTACATCAAAATAAAATTAATTTGGCACTAATATTTATTTGCAGCAATTTGCACGTCAGTGCGGACGATGATGAGGAGTTCTTTTAATCCTCACGTCAGTCTCTACATTGTAACTTAGAAGAATGAAACTTTTCAAATCTCTGAGAGCCCAGGGAAAGAGGGGACCAGTGAATCATGTAGTCTGGCCACCAGAAGGTCACAAACTGTAATACCAAGCTCAGTGCAGAATTCAGTAACTTGAAAAATTGGTCACACAACTTGTATTGGATAAAAATCTTCTCTTATAGTTGAAAAAAGTACATTCCTTTTGTCTCAGATGTTGCAAATTTGTCTTTCATTGAGAAAATGAAAATTATAAGCCTTTGCAATATTTCTTACCTCTAAGTAAATATCCAAGTGGCAATGTTATCGATAATCTGTAAACTGCTTCAAAGTATTACTGAAATACTAACCCTCTCACATGTAGCTGGCAAGAGAAATGCAGAGGGCTACTTGAGACAGATTAATTGGTAGGAGTTAATGGGACCCGAAGGCGGTCTGCTTGTAGCTGCATGTTAAGATAACCAGATGCTTCTCTTCCAGTATTGTCTTTCTTGTACTGTCAGAAGACTTTTTAAGTGTTTGTCATTGTTCTAATGAAAGACTGCAGAAATTTCACAAAATCAATTATTTCAGTCTTTCCCTTTGGCGAAAGGGAGATTGAAATAGTGTTTAATGTGATTGATGAATTGCTACCAAAAGCATCCCAAATCAGTCCTTTTACATCAGAAGACATCACAACACATGCTGTCTTTTCAGCTTGTATATTGACTGCGGAGAGATGAAAACACAAGTGCAATGTAGCCGAGTTATACCTTTTAAACATACAGTGTGAAAATCACATAGGTTATCCTAAGTTCCTAGAAAATTAATGTATTCAGGTTGGATTATGAAAAAGAAAAAACATCTGTATAATGGCTGTTCTTGGAAGTATATGCTTGGGTGAGTTGGCTGGTTGGTTTGTTTTGTACGGTACCTATTTTTTGGAGCTCAGAAGAGGTACAGAGATTGTCACTTATGATATTTTTAGGTTTTAGGGAGCTTTCTAAAGGAAGGAAATAAATAATTAAAGCTAAGCAATGAACTCATTTGTGAGATGCTTAGTGAAAATCTATTTAGTTTTTGCTCATCCTACTTAAACGTGATTTGTATTCTGCCTGTAGGGGAGCTGTACTACTATGCATTTTAATAGTGTAAAATAAGTTATTAATTCTGGAGTGTTAACTTGATAGCATTTCTATGCAATTACTGTCTCTTAAGGATTGGTCGTGGTTCTTTTTTTCTTCTCACTGTAGCGTTGGGATGGGACTTCAGAGCCTGTCACCAGTGGCTCGTATTCAGGCAGAAGAGTGGCAACTGAGCTGAGTGCTGGGCTGAGAGTGCAGCTCCATAGCAGTCCCAGCTCCTGCAGTCCCAGGCAGGCAGACTGAGAAAGAGAGCCAAATTTTGCTCTCAGAAAAACTGGAGCAACATCAGAAAGCCACTTGGATTGAAGGCTGCTTAATACTTCTGTAAATCAGGTTAAATGTACCCATGTCTCCTTTTGGGCCATGCTAAACTGGCGACTTCTACACAGCCTGTGCAGTGACAGCAGCCACGAGTAAGAGAAAGAATTGCATTGTTTTTCCTACCTTTCTTGACATAAAGTGCTGAAGCAAGGCACAAGAATTGGCTTCAGAAGCATACAAAGTTTGTCAGCTCTCCTGGAGCTTTGAGGGTCAACCACAAAATTTAGGGTCAGATCTTAAGCCCACTGAAAACAATGAAAATTCTATTCTGATTACAGTAGAATCAGTTGTGGTGTTAGCTTTAAAATAAACAATGTATTTGTGAAAAGATGCATATCCTTAAAAAATCATTCTGTGTAATAATTGTTGTCTTTTAGGGTTTTTTCTTCAGGAAGATGAGCTAGTAATAAAAGAAATGTTGCTATATTATTATATGATCCTTTATTGCACATAGCAAATTAATGACAGATGGCAATTGTTGCTAATTTTATTACTACTGAAGAAGTATCTCTGGAATGAGCTTCTTTTTCGTCTCTTGATACCTTTTATACTAACTGAGAGGACAGTCCAATGCCCAAATGGTTTGGTATATTGAAGTTGGAAGCATCTGTGCTGGTAAGCGGTCTTCTCACTCATGAAATGCTTTCATTTTATCTAAAATGGGATTGTACTAGGCACGTTGCACCTGTTCTAGTGTTGAAATGAGTGGGTACAATATAATTTAAAAATTGTGAAAGAACACTATGGCAGATGAAATACCGAGTGCATGGCTGTCACAAAATTCCTGAATTAAATTTGGCTGTGTGACACGAGTTCTCTACTTTATGCACAGGCATCAAGAACAAGTCCTTAGTTATACAACCACATGGTGGGGTTTCCTCCTTTTCATACTACAAAATACCTGGTCTTTTTGCATTTCATAGACTCATCGAATGGTTTGGGTTGGAAGAGACCTTAAAGATCATCTAGTTCCACCCCCCTGCCATGGACACCTCCCACTAGACCAGGTTACTTAAAGCCCCGTCCACTCTGGCCTTGAACACCTCCAGGGAGTTCACCTCCAGGTGTTCAACTTCTCTGGGCAATCTGTTCCAGTGTCTTATCAGCCTTACAGTAAAGAATTTCTTCCTAATATCTAATATAAATCTACCGTCTTCCAGTTTAAAACAGTTATCCCTTGTCCTATTGCTACACTCCCTCATAAAGAGTCCCTCCCCATCTTTCCTGTAGGCTCCCTTTAGGTACTGGAAGGTTTCTGTAAGGTTTCCATGGAGCCTTCTCTTCTCCAGGCTGAAGGACCCCAGCTCTCTCAGCCTTTCTTCACAGGAGAGGTGTTCCCATCCCTCTGATCATCTTTGTGGCCCTCCTCTGGACTCGCTCCAACAGGTCCCTGTCCTCCTGATGTTGGGGGCTCCAAAGCTGGACGCAGTAGTCCAGGTGGGGTCTCGCCAGAGTGGAGTAGAGGGTCAGAATAATCTCCCTCGACCTGCTGGCCACGCTTCTTTTGATGCAGCCCAGGATATGGTTGGCTTTCTGGGCTGCAAGCGTACATTGTTGGCTCATGTTGAGCTTCTCATGCACCAACACCCCCAAGTCCTTCTCCTCAGAGCTGCTCTCAATCCATTCTCCACTGAGCCTGTATTTGTGCCTGGGATTGCCCTGGCCCACATGCAGGACCTTGCACTTGGCCGTGTTGAACTTCATGAGGTTCCTGCAGGTTCACATCTCAGTGTCCCTCTGGATGGCATCACTTCCCTCCAGCATGTTGACTGCTCCACACAGCTTGTTGTTGTCAGCAAACCTGCTGAGGGTGTGCTCAATCCCACTGTCCATGTTGCCGACAAAGATGTTAAGCAATACCGGTCCCAATACTGACCCCTGAGGAATGCCACTTGTCACCAGTCTGGTACCAGTCATTTTATTTATGAAAAATAAAATTTATATTATGTGACTCATCATTTTATTTGGGAGCCTCCAAAACCAGTTTGGAGTTATCACTTATGATAATAGTTGGTGCTCAAAAGTACAAAGACCTCAAAAAGTTTAGACAGGAGAAGTGCCAACCCGTGTTATGTGCTAAAGTCCCTACCAGTTGCCTATGATATTGTAGGATTCCTGGCAAATTGTTTAAAAATTAATCTTTAAATCCCTGATGGGCATGCAGTAAGGCATTTGATAACAAGGCTTAAAAGCCGTTTAGTAGCATTGTAGCACATAAGCACAGAACTATATGTCAGGAGATTTGCAGCTATAAAGAACTATGCCCATTTCACATATCAAACTGAAAGGTGCTGAAAAAGAAGAAAATAATTGTGTTTTCTACTCTGTATTATATTTAGAGAAACTGAAATACAAGAAATGTCAGTACTGGCTAATGATGAAAAATCAACCTCAGTAGGTGTTAAATGGTCAGAGTTGCACTGGTAACAGACAATAATCGGCTTTAATCCCACAGTTGACCTCGTTTTGAAGATACTTGCAGTGATCTCTTTCCTGGAGCCAGTTTCTGGGCTAGGGCTGTATTCCCTAAATGCTGCAAAGTGGTGAGCGTTTGCACAGGCTCTGACACAAGAGCAGATTAAGGAAGATAAAAAGTTGCTGTGCGTTACTCCAATTTACATTAATTTTCTGTGTGTGCACTCTTAGCCTGCAGCAAATATTAGGTAATTTGTGCTAGCTCATTGAGCTTACTCTTAGTGACTGAAGTTGTTTACTAATGCTGATCTTGGACATTAAAGCCAAGATGATCTTAAGGAGCAAGGAGGCAGTTGTGCTCTCACCAGTTCCTCTGCATCAGATCTAGTGCTTAGCAGCTCCAGGGCGGGTTGGCTGTGCTGGTTGAGCCCCCACAAAACTAATTGCATAGAGAAACTGGGGCCGTTTCTTCCCTTTCTGAGGTTGCCATCAGTTTTACTTATTAGGATTATTCTGTGTATGAGCTGTTCGTTGTTTCTTTCTCTCTTTGCGTCGTGTTTAGCAGTTTGTGTTACGGGCACTTCAGTCTCATGCATTGTGAAGATTAATCTGCTAAACTCATCATGTGGGTTTTATTTGGCAATGGTTAGGTTTTAACATAGCCTGTGTTTAGTTCTGAATGCTATTTGAAGAGGAAAGGAGAAACGCAAAACCATCATTTATTTTAGCGAGAAGTAGGAAAGGAACTGAAAGAAGGATGTGTGTGGAAAACAGTTTTATAGAAGTTGGGGTCTTGCTTGCTCTGGCTCTTCAGAGTGAAAGAAATAATGAACCTATGTTACTGCAGCCTAGAAAAATGAACTTTAAGGGTGTGTAGATTAAAAATGCAAGAGCGGCTAGCCAATAAACTTAATTGCAAAGGGAGATAGTAAAATTGTTAATTTAGCCCATGTAAGGATAGGGTAGATCAGGCTCCCATCCACTAGGGCTGTCTTAGGGCCAGTGGCGTCGTTTCTGAGATGTGGCAGCAAAAATAGCTGGGTGAGCAGCTGAGGAGTTCTTCTAAAACCAAAATAATAAATAACGTTAGGTATTGGTGATTTAATGGCTATGGTAAATATAAGGGTCAAATGGTATTGATTTAGATGTTCTCATCTGAGCTGCTCCTTTGACGTCATCTCAGCCAAACAGGTTTGGCTTATAGAGGGAATGGAGAGGCTTTGCTTTCTCCAGTCTCGATCTTAATCTTTCCTTTTGTGATTAGATGAGACATTTTCTCAGTCAGTGCATTGCAGTGAATTGTTTCTGCTCTTTTCATTTGCAGGTGTGTTTATATGTGGATAAAAGGTTTGGGTTTTTTTAGTCACTTTGAAAGCTTGCTCCTTCATAGCCAAGAAAGCTTCTCCCCTGCACGATCTCAGGACCTCTGGTGTTCCTCAGCATTATCTGTAGAAGCTCGCAGAGGAGGAGGACGGTCTTTCAGTAAGCAATAGATGGTGATTCAGTGCCAGCTCCAACTGTTCAGTCTTTTGTAAGTGACTGTTTTGGCCAGTCATTTAATCTTTTTCTGATTTGGTTTTCCCTTTGTAAAATGTGAGTGATATTAATTCCCTTTTAGCATCCTTTTGTTTGTATGTAGATTTTAAACTTCTGGGACTCTTCATTACAGCGTATTTGCACAAAATATAGCACCGTGGGATCCTCATCTTAGCTAAAGCCTCAGAGCACTATCTTAAGTAGCAGCAGAAATAATAAGCTGCATTCCTTACTTATCCTTACCTTAAGACAAGTAGGAGAGCTCTTGAGATTGGTACTTAGCATAAGATCCAGCAGACTGCTGAAGGCTTTAATCAGGAAATTGTTATCATATGAACTCACCAGAACAAAAGTTAAATTTATGAGGAAGTTAAGTTTTCAACCATATATTCCCAGTGTAAGCCCTCATTAAGATGGTATTCATGTTCCCAATTCGTTTAGGTGAATTTACAAAAAAGTTGTAAAGATTTGGAACAATACAGCCTGGCATTAAAGAGAGAAACCCCCAACCACTAAAAGTTCTGGAGTTAATGTTCAATTTCATGTGTGTGGCTTTCTTCTAAGCTCAGAATTACATAGCTAAGATGCATGAACTACTGGTGTTCTGTGATGCTCTTTAGTGATCAGAAAGTTATGACAGTGAATAATAGTATTGTGGTCCATTCCGGATCAGGCTGATTAACTAAAAAACATAGAACTGGTTTTTTCTTTCAGTTTTTTCCCCTTAGTTTATAGCCAGAGAACAAAAAGAAAGCCTTACGAGTTGATTAGCAAAGACTGTCTGTGTGGCATATTTTTTTTCCCCTTATGGAGGATGGTGGTGGTTCTGAAAGAAGGGGGCTGTCATCTTCCTAAGGCCATCACTGGTCCTTCAGATGCACTGGGACGTGGCCGTCCCTTTGCAGTACGGTTCTTAATGGAATTTTCTGCTACAGAGCAAAAGTCATCAGTCCCTGCTAATTTAGAAAGAGTGGGGGAAGATGACATGGCCATTAATGCTTAAATAGATAAATAGGCAAAATTTTTGAATGATGCATGAGATTTCAGGGAGCTTTTGCAGTACGTCAGAGAGTCTTGCACTAAGATCCCTTGGGACCTAGGAATGATTTAAAGCAATTTTAGTAACCTGTTTTTAATTTACTTTGTGTCTAGGCTTACCTCTGAGTTCTGCATTTGTGCAAGTATTGCACCTGCTGATGTTGGTATATGCGGTAATATTCATATGTAACTGTGATTGAATCTTTGGTTTACTTGGAAAGCCTTACAACATATAAAAATGGTAGTTGGTATTTCTGCAGTACTAGGAAGATCTGAACTTGAAATTTGTACTTGTAGATAGTTATAGATACTCTCTTCCCACCCCGTAATTGTGTTGCTATAGACAAATCTTATCTGAAATACTAACTATGGTTAACACCTGCTGAGACAAAACATGTTAGTAAATATTTCATTTCCTGATTACTGGCCCTTTTTTATAATCTACAATTTATAAATTTGCAATTCAGATTTTGTCTCACTTCATTACCAGCCTCACTTCTTACTTTTGAAGACACAGTCTCCAGCTGAGCTAAAATATCGATTGTCCAGCGGATAGAATTGGTTAGGCAAGGACCTAGGAAAACCTTCAATATATCTGCTTATTCGAAAGACACAGATAATCTGCTGCAGAAATAAAAATAGCATTTGAATTATCCAGAGGAGACAGAGAATGAAGCCACTGGATTATAATACTGCTCATTTGTATGCAAATGTACTATCTTTCTTCTTGAATTTGATCCTTAAGATCTGTTATTATGGAAGAGTAAGGGGTGAAAAACATTCTTGGAATTGATTCAGACAGATACGCACAGGTTGGTGCCATGTGGCTAAATCATAATGTACATGTTTGGGACTGTCTGAAAAAAAAAAAATCTACATTTGAAAAAGCCAAGCTTTTTCTGCTTGGGAGGGCGAAGAGCTGCATCTACCATCACTGAGGCTAATGGTCCTGTATGACTTTAATTATATAAAGACTCATTTGCTAGAAAGTTTCAGTGGCAAAAAAAAAGGCAAGTGGTAAATGCCTGCATTTTTGCTACTAAACATTGCTGATTACCTGTGTATAAACATAACCCAAATGAATGGAAATATTTTGGTGGAAGGATTATTTTTTTTTTTATTTCATGATGTGGATACAGGGGTTTTTTTCTGCAGAAAACTGAGGGAAAGAAAGAGCAGAGGGGGGAAGACTTTGCCTTAGAGGGTAATATTTAAGCCAAACCTGCAAATAATTATTCACATATTTGAATCTTGTAGGAGCTGTACTGCTCTATTCAGTTATCTAAAGTGTGGGCTCCGTCAACTTCAGTTCCAATACCATACACTTTCAGTCTACAGTGTAGTTTGTAGTTTTGAAATTTGGTGGCACAGAAATGTACCTAAGTACGTCCACCCACCTGGCTGTGTGGTTTTTTACATTGCATTCTGTTCATACCTAAAATTAGATAGACTCGGGGTTTTTAATTTCCCAGGGTTTCTCTGCTGTCGTGATTACCCATAGTGTCATGAAAGAACAGCTTTGTAATTTTCTGTAGCAAGGAAAAAATGAGGAAACAAAAATGAAGGAAAACAAAACTACTTATTTGAAAAGAAAACAAGGATATGAAATCAAGAAATTGAGAATTAATGTTAGAATTAAGGCTATTAGTCTGTCCTGAAATTTTCTTCTTCATATGTGTTATGGTTATCTGATTACAGAGATACTACATTTCATAGGTTTTGTTCTTTGGATCCTTTGCTTTGCACAGGATGTATTTTGAGTAGTACATGATAAGAGAGAAAAGTTGCTGTCTTTATGGCTCTAGACTGACTTTGACCGGTCCAGCAACGTGCCTCCTGACTCTTGATGCCATTGGGAGGAATGCTTTAGTGCCTGCGTGCAGAGCAGGCAGGAGAAGGTGGCGTGCTTGCTCAATCCTGTCATTCCAATGGGACATTCTCCACATCCAGAAAATATTACTTTCATTTAGTTTGGTGATTTTTTTTCCGAATTTGTATAACTTTTATATGTTGAATCTGATATTCTGAAATGGAACTTTGAGACAGATATTATTTCCAATATTTTCTGAGTGCATTGGATAATACTATTTTGTCTTGTGTCACAGAATACTAAAAATACGGAATTAGGCAAATGATAATTAAGCACTTTAAAGGGGTTGGCATTTTCTAATACTTGCATTATTAAACATTAGGTTAAAGTTATAGACAACCTTTTTTGCTTTTAACCACTCTTAATCTGTTTAATGGGTAGAATTTTTTATAACCTCCCATGCAGGACTTTGCAATAGTCTCTAGAAATAATGCTTTCTGTAAAGCCCCCGTGTTTTGTGAGTTGCGTTATATGAAAAATGTTTATTGATCTGTAGGACTCAGTATAAAATTGAGGAAGGTCATCTGAAAAAAATCTCTTGGAGGAAGAAGGTGTGCTATGTATATGGTTGGTTTTTTGGCTAGTGCACTTCACAGTCTGTTCTCTCTTCCATTTGTGTCACTTATCTCCCACTTAAATTCATCTTTCCTTTTACCTTCTGGCAAATAGCAATACGCCTCAGCATAACAATGAGCAGCAGCAAAGGTAAAAACAAATAGAGTTTAGAAGTTTAGAAATAGAAGTTTAGACATAGAGTTTCCAAGTTGAGAACTGAAAATAAAAACTAGTTAATATCTACTGTTTGGATGGGTAAAAAAACCCAATATTTGGGTAAAAAGGCTGGATATTCTTACACATTTTTCTGTATTATGCTTTTTTGTAGTATGTAAAGATTTTTTGTAGGAATGAAAAGTAATTTGGGAATGATGCTGACAAGAAAAAGATAAGCAGGAAGATAATTAGCTCCTGGAAACACTTTATATATAGCTTTTATTTCAGTGTGACTTCAGAGGCTTAAGGGTAAAATATGCTGAACTATTTGCAGGATGAAATGCACATAAAAAGCAGCACAGTACATGCGGAGTATTTGGAGTCCATCAAGGCTTGGAATAACATTTTTAACAAACATATCCACCTACTGCTGTTAAATAACTCTGCCATCAGTGCCTACCATTCCTCCTCACTACGAAGTTAGCACTCTGGATACTGCAGCACAATTTTGTGTTTCCATTTTCACTTGGGTGGTCAAACACTGGAAGGTGCTGCCCAGAGAGACTGTGGAGTCTTCGAGTATCTTTGCAGATACTAAAACCCTGACTGGGCAGAGCCCCTGAGCTCCCTGCTCCAGCTGACCCTGCTCGGAGCAGGAAGTTGGACTAGACAATCTTCAGAGGTACCTTCACACCTCAGTCATTCTGTGGTTGCAATAGCAAAGAGGGATAGCTTTTAATAAAAAGGGCTGAAAATGCTGGGACATCCACAGGCTGCAACTGACAGGATAGCTGGGCTTATCTGAGGGCAGCTTAGGAAATGTTGGCAGATCACAGCCATAGATATTTTTGCAAAATGTCTCCAGAGCAACTGTAGAAATCGGTGCTGCTAGTAAGTCATCATAAGGGGGAATGAGGAGCCTAAAGCTAACTAGGGGATGGATGTGACAAGGATGTTACCAATAATGAAAATGATCAGCTTCAGTGCAGTACAAACCAAATGTGATAGAGGAGTTGATCAAGTAAGTCAGTAGCTGCTTCAAGGTTTTGTAAATGAAGAATTGGTGCCAGATTGTCCATGGCTGCAATTTTCCACATACCAGTCAATGGTTTCACCCAAGTGAAAGGTGAGCAAAATAGTTACTTTAGCATTGCCTTAACTACTGAAAGTCGAGGGGTTGTTTATTACTATTTTTTCCTTTTCTCTTCTGGAGAGCCTGACAGGCAGGGTGGCAGCAGAAGCAGTACCTCTCAGCTGGTACCTTATGTTCCCCTGACAGCTACCTCTAGGCAGTAGCATGAGTGGGGAAGCCACCTCTGCAGCTGATGGTAGAGGCTTGCCAGATGCGAAGGTGATTGCATCGGTGGAATGGGAACATGAGCTGTGACAGTTCTGTATTCAACACAACTTCCCTCCTCCCTGTCTAGGGTCATGAAGTCACCAGGCAGAAACTGTGAATTTAAGGTTGTATTTTCTCTCAGGCTGTTTCTTGTCCGGAAGTGCACAAACATTTGAGTTTAGAAAGGACCATGGTAAACATTCAGTCATACAAAGGACCATGGTAAACATTCAGTCATAGAAAGGACCATGGTAAACATTCAGTCATATCTCCTATATTCCAGGCCTTGGGGCATCTTTCAATTATTGTGTTAATGAGCTCAGGCATGGATTATCTGTTATTCGGAGCTTGATAGATCAACCGTAGTTTAGCACATAATTATCATCACTACTGCACATGTCCTCCTACTGATTTTCTTCCCTGAATTTAACCTGTGATGGAACTTCACTAGTGTATGTGGATGTTGAAATAAAAAACTTGACAAAATAAAACATACATCCAGGATTAAGTGATCGGTTAGAAAATGTTTTTAGGAACACTTAATCTTCCTCTTAAAAATTCATTTTAAGAGGTAGATACATAGTTCTGTCATCATTTATATTTTCAGCCATGTAATTCCAAGGCCTGATTGAAGAGATCTAGGCAGGAGTCCTCATGACATCATGACTGTAAGACAAGATATGGTCTATAGTACAGTGATGCCCATCTAGTGAGTGGTTACTGCCAAAAAAGCAGGCTCCTTTTCCTCCCCCGGTTGTTTTCTCTCCTTTTTTTAAATTTATTTTTCATTTCTCATAGTTTTCTGCCACATTAGCCCCTGAAGTAGGGCTTAAGTGAGTGCTAGGAGAAGAGGTTGGACAGGAACCGTCCTTTCAGAAGTAGCCCACAGTTAGATGGTCTCAGCAGTGTTACTCAGATCTAAGGGGGCATAATTGGACTCCGGGAACTAAGGGTCTGACTAGGAACAATGCTGTTAAAAATTTCACCTTGCATCAGAGGTTTGAAAAATATGTATTTTCTGAGATTTCTGTTAACATTTAGATGTTTGGACTTTATAAAATTAAATCTAGAATGTAAAATATGACCATATTAGGACATTGCTTGTCCTACATTGCTTGTAGGAATAGACCATGCACAGCCACTGAAGTCACAGGCTTGACATTGGCATGCACATGAGTTGACAACACCCCCTGAATAATACATATGATGGGTGTGAGTGGTTGATGCACTGGTGTTGTGTGACTGACATGTACATGATGAGAGGAGAAGAGGTTAGGGCAGCACCAGGTCAGAAATGCCCTTCTGCCTCTTTGGCTTCATGATCTTACACATCAGGAATTGGAAGAGGAGGAAAAGTGCGATGGTGCCCTTTGGGTCATGTTAAAACCGTAGTGTTGTATATGTCCGAAGTGAGCTTTGTCATCTTGTCTCAGAAAGCATTTGGTTAAAGCCATGATACGTTTTTACAAATGCATCTACGTTAGGGAGTTTGGTAACACAGTCATGTTAAAGGCTCTTTTGTAACTAGGCTTTTTCTGAGGAGGCTATTGACCTGAGCTGGACCTTACTTTTGAAGATAATGTAGGAGAGAAGAGAGCAGAATATTGCTATCCTTTTTCATGTATATATTCTGAAGTACCCCATGGTAAAGATGTTTAATGCTCCTCTCCTTCCAATATATTTAAGAATGTTTTCAGATATACATAATCCCGTTTGTCCTCCCTTTACTTATTGATTGTATTAGAGAACCATATAATTGGTACTCTTTCAAACTTTTCATGAAAAGTAGAAATTGCCTGAGACGTTAACAAAGCAGGATTTTCTCTGGAATATTGTCTAGCTTGTATTTGACTGCAGCTTATCAGAAATAAATAATGAAGAGTTTTACACACTGAAAAAAAAGAATACCTTTTATTTTCATATCTTTTCAGTGTCTGGTGCTCATACATAGGTATATCTTTTGTAGTGGTATAGAAGGCTTGGCAGTTCCGATATAAAAATGCATGAGATATTTTAACAATGAAAAAAACCCTGCCAAATAATGTTAACCATGCCAAAATCAAACTACTTCATATTTGTGTGAGTGAACATGAAATGTGTAAAATATGTATATGCTTATAATGGGGCAGAGTGGCCATAGTGGTTTTCTTTGTATCTGTTTATATTTCTGGAAAAAAACCCACCTTCCACCCTAGCATCAATATTTGAATGGGATAAAGCCTTATTCTTGTGAGTTTATCCAAATCTGTAACTGTACAGAATCACAGAATAATCAAGGCTTAGAGGGACCTCTGGAGATTGTCTGGTCCAACCTCTCTGCCCAAAGCAGTGTCAGCTAGAGCAGAACAGGGCTGTGTCCAGTTGAGTTTTGAACATCTCCAAAAATTGTGACTCCACAAGTTGTCTGAGTCCAAATAGCATGGTATGTGGTATAAAATACTGAATATGGGACAGGAAGTGAGATGAAGAACCAAGTTTCATGGTCCACACTCCGTGGAAGCATTTAACCACATACTTCAGTCTTACTGCAGTAAACACAATTTATGTTTAGGTTTAAGTGCAGTACTGAGCTAAAGTCATTAATAATGTTTATTTTCATGTAATGGTGCCTTTGTTATTCCTTACAGATATTAAAACTAGTATTCAGTCACAGAAGTCAGATGGACAGTTGTCAATTCTGCAGTCTTATGGCATGCCCTTTTATTTTCCTAATGTTAGTGAAAAGGGCTGCTACCTTTGGGACCCAGATACAACCAAGTATCCCTATGGGCTTTGGTTAATTTTATTACTAGTGACTAGGAATAGGTTTTCATTTTGATTACTATAATACTACGTAGAACTGTAGGCATTTGTAATGTTTGTGTATGAAGAGGTGTCATTTATTTATAATATGTGCAACAATATTTTTTTTATGCCATAAAGCCTTTGAAAGAGTGATAAGGCTACAGCAGGCTTGTGCAATAATCTCGTCATCCTTAAATTATTTTTTCTGAAGCCTTGCTTCTCAAGCTGTCATGTGGATTATTTTCATCTATTTTGCTGATGGCATTCACTATGTCCGCTTCCAGGGCAGCCACAGGCAGACCTCTTCAGAAAAACAGATGAAGCCATTTATATATAGCATTCCATTTATTCCCAATGAAATCAAATGGCCTTGTGGCCAGGACCTCAGTTAAAAAGACAAGTTTATTGAGAACCTCTAAATAGGATAAAAAGAGTAGCAAATGGTGCTGTATTCCCCTGCTGGTTACCTTTTCAATATCATATGGAAAAATTCCCTCTGAAATGGAAAGAATTCACCACACCCTGTTTACACAGAGGTGATTCACTTCTTCCTTGAAGATTTTACAAATAGGAAAAAAAAGAAAAACAGGTCACCCCCTGTGGCATTGAACGTCAGAACTGGGATACCGGAGGAACTAACATGTAATATTTATCAGGTTTCTCAGTGTTACTTCCTGAGTAACATGTGACTGGATGTTATTTTTAATTGAGATGAAAGGACAATATTTAAATTGTTTTATTTTTGTAAACTATATATTGAAATTCCACTGCAGTTACTGAATTTGGAGGCTAAACCTGAGATTTGTTTCTACCTCTGTAGTCAACTTCAGCACGTGATGGTTGCAAAGACCTATGGATAGTGATTCCTCATGGGCCAAGCTCTAAACTGAATGTATGCTTTAACTGTCAACGTCTGCGTAATGCCCGCATGCATAAGATGAGAGACGTTTTCACAAATACTGGTGTGGGTATGCTATACTTAATGACTATATAAGTGCTTTACCATGGAAAGACTTAGGATTGCCCCTAGGTCATTAGCAGGAAGAGGTGCTGAAGGTACATCAGTGTTCCTTGACAGAGTGAGTCAGGTGATGCGTGAAATTCAAACCTATATAATTAGTGTGTGAAAAGTCATCATCTATTCACCTCATTAACTGTACTTTTATCTTGAGATGGAAAGGTCTAAATTTGTCTCTTGTAACTGTAGTGTTGGTAACCTGATTGAATTGTCTGCTTGAAGAGTTTGTTCTTCTAATTGGCTTCTATTATAATTTAATTCTTTAGAGTTCAATTAGTTCTGTAATATGGCTGCGTAGTTTAATAATAATAAAAACCCCTCTCAAACTGAGTATTTTTACAGCTCTGTAAATGTTGTATTCTATCTTGTGTGTTTATTGTCTGTCACTCTTCCACTTTACACCTTTAAGCTAATGCCTTTAAGCTAATTTCCCATACAGGAAGGCTTTTTCCCTGGACACTTTTCATTATGCATTTTCTCAAGGTCACCAGTGGTTTCTGCCTGTTCCTTTACTCTTTTCATCTCTCTCTGATTTTTAGTACTTGGCCAATCAGATAATGTTAATCTCAAACAGCCAGTTGATCAAGACAGTTGACTCAGACTTGCAACCAAACCTGGGAGAGCACCTTCCATGAGTGTATGCCCAATTGTAATGAGCCTGTCAAAGAAAATGACTGAATTTCAGCATTTTTACTATTAAAGTGGTGGCTATTATTTGAAATTCACCTTCTTCAAATGCTAAGAAAAATATAATGTTTTTAAGGTACTTGAGTTTGTAAAATCTGGATGCTGAAGGTAGCTTTTCATTGACCCAACTGAGTGTTTCACCAGTTGTTGGAAGAAAGGAGTATGTAGCAAACTGATCTTTATTAGTTGCCATGGCCAATCAACTGTTTTTAGTGACATGACATCAGAATTTACAGAAAGAAAACTTCTTTGAGAAGCAGAAACTTTTTTGCTTTTAATGCCAGTAAGATTTACCTTTTAAATTTGATACAGTTTTGCACAGTTTTTTGATACAGTTTTGAACAGTTTTACACAAGCTTCGTAGCCTTTAACAACCAAAGGCAGGAGTGGCCTTGATTTCCAGAAGGAAACAAAAATAGAACGGAGAGTGAAGAAGGGAGAATGGTAGAGCCCTTCTTTCAACTGCAGGACACTGCTCCTTCGCTAGTCCGTAGCCATAAAACCCCGCTTACTTTTCCAGTGGTATTACAAGTGGTATTTCCAGGATTTCGTGTTCGGGATTTAATTTAAAAATTAGAGGAGACAAACTGCAGAGAGCAAAGCCTGCCCTTTAGCTAGATGTAAGCTTACTTTGCTCATCCCTTTCCTAGTCTGTGAGAGCTTTAGTTCTCTCTCTTGTATATTGTTCTTCTTTGCTTACCAACTCGGGAAGCCACATATCAATATGAACAATGTCGTGTATGGAGAAGATATGGAAAAGCACACCCACCTGTAGAGATGGGGCTGGAGCCTAAGGCTGATTACTTCCGTGTAATGGGATAAAATATTTTAGTGAAAACAAAAGGACTGTGGGTTTTCCTTTTCTTTTAAACTTCCTGAAAGTGTGTTTCTAAGCAGGTAATTCCAGAGAGCTTTACGGCTTGGAATTTGGGCTCCTGGGCTGTGCTCAGCAGAGACCCCCATGTCTGCATCCTGACATGTGGTTCTTGCCCCATCGGTCACTTGGCCAGAGCCTGGCGGAGGGACTGCCATCCATCTGGTCCATTTGTCAGCTCTGAGTGCAACTGTTAATTTGCAGCTTTCAAATAGGTACAGATAACAAAAAAAATTTATTTTCTAGTTAATCATATGCTGCTGAAAAGGAAGTAAACCACTAAAATCATTGCAAGAAACAAAGTATACAGGGAAGGGTGGCCAGGAGTGCAGAAGCAGGAGAGACATACGCTGATAAAAGAGATGAAGTATCACGGACGTTAAGTAGATAAACGAAGGTGAGGAAAGTGCACGTGCTGGAGAAACTCGAATTTTAAATTAATACCAGTTCATATTGTAATGTCGGGGATATACTTTATAGCTGGAGCAAGAACTCTGTCATAAATCTAGACTAATCTGTTTGGTCTTTAAGTTATGGAGCAAGGAATGACTCCGCCTCTGAATTTATATGGTGTTATTGTTGATACAAGAATATGTTGCCCGCCTCTTTGGAAATGCAGGTGTTTTCACAAGTATTTTGAATGCCATGGGACTTCTGGAATCATGGTTGCCAGTGAGGAGGTTTGCAGTGGCTCATGCTGTGAACCACCTTCCTGGAATACCCTGGAAAACATGCTGAGATGCTGTTCGCTACCTCCCTTCCCAGGCGTTCCGTGAAATTCTCCCTAAGTCAGGTTAAGATAAAAGCAAATGTGTTTTTATTTATAAAATTCACATTATACAATACAGCTCAAAAATGTGAGTGTTGTAAAAGAAAGCCACACAATTATCTGCCTGTTAGGTTAAATCAGGATATTTCTCCTAGCCTGTATGAAGTTGCTCACAGGCTGCTAGAAGTTGATGTCCCCGTGGCTGAGGAGCTATTTCACAAGGAGGTTGGAGGTCTTGGATTGCAGCAGTGGAAGAAGGTTAAGGGAAAATATAAGGTGTTACATCCCAACCATTTTTTTGCTGTTTGCTTGGGTTTCATTTGTAGTTAAATCTCATTTTCCTTCTCCCTCATTCGTACACTTGTGTAAGAATTACTGATCCATAGCTTATTCAGTTTTAGATGTCTTCTGATCTGTTAAGTAGTCTCACTTTTTGGAAATACCAGGATCCCTTTGGCTAGATTTCCTGTAAGGCAGCAGGCCGCATTTTTGGTAGATGATTTCCTGTACTTGATTAAACTGTTACTAAAATATTAATTTATTGAGGAGGAAAACTGTGCTTCTCACCTGGTAAGGAAACACAAAAATCTCAGGTTAAAGCCTTTTCCTACTCTGGACCTTGCGAACATTCAGTTCAGCAGCTTCATACAGATGCATAAATGAAGATAATGTATGCATTACTGGCTCTTGAATGAATCTAGAGGTGACTCTATAGGCCACTTCAGGGTGAAAAAGGGGTTGGGATGACTGTCCATAACTTTTTTTTTTTTTCCTTTAAAGAAACTGTTTACCCTTTTTTCCTTACTTGTTTTCCTGAAAGTCATAGATCTGAGCCCATTGCTTCTCATGTGATGGCAATGAAAAGCTGTGATCCCAGCTGTAGGCTTAGTTTCTCAGTCCGTGCTGTTGAAGCGTTTCTGATACAATGATGAGTCATTTCTGACTGTATTAACATATGGCCAAAGCAGCGGGTGATGCACTCTTATATACAAAGCTTTTGTAATGAAGGTACCAGGTTTCATCTTACGGACTGAAGACTGTTAGAAGTCCGCAGTTGGTTTCCAGAGGCCTCGTATGAGACATTACCTGAAAAATCTGGTGTCTTTGCATAGCTACATGATTGAATTCGGTAGGTTTGCCCTTTGCACTTTGAAGGGAATAATTCTCATATTACTATTTTTAATCTTGTACAAATCTTTTGATTTGCCTTAACTTTTGTAAAGTAGAGCTAATTATAATTCTGTCTTTGCAAGGAACCATTATAATAATTGG
>VYZM01020360.1:103708-175541 GCA_013398915.1 Dromas ardeola
TACAATGAAAGGGGGGGGGGGGGGAAAGACTGCAAGGAGTATTGCCACCCTGAGCTATAAATACACTGTGGAAATGTGAAGTGTGTCACGCATAGATCTGTAATCCTTTAGGGGTAAGATTAGCCTTTGATGGGACCATTCAGTGAAACTGCAGCGTGGACAGGTCTTTAAATTTATGGTGAGATTTTAAAATAGATTTTAAAATAGAATCGAATAACGTTTGTAGGAACCATTCTGACTGAAATGTTAAAGTCATAATATGAGATTTGTTTTTAACACCTATTTGCTATCTGTAGCAACTTTTAGAAAAGCCCCATCTCCTGGCATTTCTTAGATGTTTGGATGACTGCATTATATGGTGGTGTTTCGATATGCTCCCCATCTTTGTCTTGTCATTTGGTGCTAGCTTGAAAGAAAATACCTGCATGCCTTCTAGTTACGTACCTTTGCCAAATGACTCTTTGCTCTTTCGCTCAAAACCGATGTTGTGAGGGAGTGGGTGTTGGTGAGGGAAAGCAGCTGCTGTTCATGCTGTTCCCTCGGGAGCTATTATGTGTTTCTAACGGTAATACTGAAAGTCAGGCAGGACTTCTTCAGGTCAGCAAGTTTTCCCCTCTGTGAACTTGATTGTGGGCTGTCCTGTAGTAACCCCAGTCTTATTAAACAGGGCAGTGTTGCTGAGCGTGTATTTTTGGTATCTTGAAAAAACATCTCCTCACTTGAATGATTGCTGGATTTGTTTGTTTATTTTTTAGGCACGCTGTTGAATGAATGACTGCCTGCCAATGCCTCAATAAATAGCTCAGCGAAATAGCACCCATATGGTTATTTGCTTAGTTTTGGAAAGGAAGAATCCAGCGTTGTTTTTATTTACATGGTGTAAATTTCAAGTCCCTCTACTAACTTCACTGATGTGTTTTTGTGCATACTTTTTCTTTCTGAGAGTTTCTGAGAGCAAAACACAGCCTTTAATGTAACAGCAGGAAGACCTTTCTGAACTAATGTTTTTAAAAGTAGTTCGCTTGCACTGAACTGGTAAATTGAGAACTCTTTACATTATTTGGCATAGCTTTTATTTTTGATCTACAACTGGCGAATGCTGGAAGTTACTTAATACTTATGCTAGCAAAAGGCAAAGAATAAATCAACAGCTTAATAATGTCCTCCTTTAATTACTTTTTGCTCTCTTTTTACATTTAATTTTACATTGAATGAAGTGTTCCTTAGAATAATTCAGATGTTGATTAGCTAAATGGATTATTCATGATGGAAAACAGTTGAATTGAAGTGAAAACAAACATCATTGCATATGTGTGTACAAATCCAAGCAATATTATTTTTTTTAAAGCTTGTATATTTTCAGCTGGTTTACAGTAGGAATATGACTGTTCACGAGTTGAGGAGATATCTCTGATATGCTTCTTTTACTGAAACTACACTTGCTGCTTGGAGATTTCAGTTGGACTAATAGAAATTATAATTAAACCATAGATCTTCCTGAAAATCTGTGATTTCACTGTTTTCAAATTACCTAAAATAATTGGCCGAGTGGGCCTTGCACACACAGGTCACGCTACGGATTTAGTGTAGGTAATCACAGAAATACTGTTTACTAAGGTTTTCTCTCCAATTCAAGTGGTTGTCATCAGCTGAAATGATTTTGTCTGGAAATAAAGCATGTAGAGTAAATCAACCGGGTACTTAGATGTATGTGACAGTCCATAAGTGAAAGCAAGGACTGCTCACAAGGTAGTTTTCGTCATGCCTGTATTTACTGAGTTCTCACTTCGGAACAAAATTTTCTTGAATTATTTTGGTATATGGTGTTTTTATATTGGTTGCTTACTAGAGAGGAACTGCTGGGGAAGAATGTGAGCAGGATTCAAAGCCTCTGATTTCTTAGCGCTCAGCAGAAATACAGTCTAGAAAAAGAACTTGTCAGATACAGTAGGTGATGTAACTGCATCAAATACTTAACCTGCATTGGGATCATTAAATTGATTTTTCAAAAGCATTTCCTCCTCTCCATCAAACTTTTGCCAGCGAAGAGGGGTCCTTGCCTCTTCTTTCTCCTCCTTTTCTTCTCAAGATCTGGTTGTTAACCTATCTGGAAGGCAAAGCTTAGTAATTTTAATTTCAGAAGGTTTCACTGTTAGACAGTTTTAAAATTAATATGTCTTAAAACAAACAGTTGTACAGTAATAGTGTGTAAGCCAGACATTCATACTGCTATGGAAACTTCGCTGAATATAATACAGAGAGATCTGTTTTGGTACAGTTGTGTTTAGCTTGGAAAATCCGTATTGTGAGCTGTGCGGAGGATGTATTTCAGGAGCAAAGCATACGTGAAGTTGTTAGGTAGCGTGTGAATCACAGAGGAGAGGATGCAGCAGACACGTCCTCTGCTGCTCCTTGGAGTAAGTACAGGTAGGGTTAACAGAACAGATTTTGCTGGGAGGGGAACTATATCTTGGTGTCCTGGGTAAAGCAGCAAGGTGCTCTCTTAGGTAAAAGCCCTGCCTGTTACAGAGTTTATCTGATGCCTCTCGTTAGGAAGCTGTGTTTTACAGTGCCTATGAGTCTGTCAGCTGGAACCACTTGGGCTGAAATTTTTATAAGTTGTTTATCTAGCTCAGGATGATAGTTTTTTGGTTTTTTTTCCTTTGAAAACTTCTCTTATCTTTGTATTGTGGAATAGGGATTTCCGTCTCTGTATTCCCCAAGTCTGTTATTTGAACAATTTATAACTCCTTGAAATCCGAGAGAGACATTTTAACTTTTAGCAGTTAGATCTTTGAAGATTTCTTCCTTATTGAGTATCTTCCCATCTCTCCTTGTGCTGGTCCCATTACACGTGCATCTGTCCCACAACGTGGCTCAGCGCAATGGTGCCTGATGCTGCGGGGATGAGGTTGGACTGTTTCTGCTTTGATTGCTTCTGCATTGAGACAACTGAGCTGAGGGTGGGAATAGGGAAAACAGGGAGCACAGGTGAGATGAAAGTGATGTGGACAAAAGGAAAGCAGGAATGGGTGGGAGGGGAGAGCAGATAATAGTACTAAACCCCACGGCCTGCCATAGCTATGATAAGCCCTGCATTCACGAGTCTCTTGTCAGCAAATACCTGCAAAGCCCACCAGTAAAATCTCCCAGCACTGGGTAGAGGTGGGGGTCTAGGGGGACAGCAGGCTGCCAATGTTATGGGTTGCTCTGTTATCTCATATGGCAGAGATATGGGAGATCAACATGCAAGTGCCATTAAGGTAGGAAAATGAGGTGTTCAGGGTTATAAAAATGGGACAATTTAGGTGGTTCTTTTGACCCCATGTAAGTTACAAGAACCTGAAAGTACCAAACCAGAATTACCATCATGTTATCCATCAGCTCTCCATTGCTGGTCAGCAGTGTCAGATCTTCCTTATTCTCTCTGTGCAGTTACTGTAGGAACCCACCACTCTGGTGGAGATACTAGTGGTTTGGGGTTTAATCCCAAGTCTAGCACTTACAGGCTGTATGATCGTGGACTAGTTAATTCACCTTAGTGTGCTTTATTTTCCCCATCAATAATTTGTAGATAATGATTTCTAACCATCCTCTGTAGAGGCTGTTGAGCTCTCTGTGTGCCGCAGTTCACGTAAGAGCTGAGAGATGCTGGTCTTGTTATTAATGACAGTTTCTTTCTCTCTGACTGGTAACTGTTTCTTTTTTGTCTTTGGATCGTTGCGTGACTGTGGTAGGACAGAAATTGAGAAGAAAGAAAGGAACTGCTCGGGATGATAGATGTGGTGTAACAGGGACAGCTTTCTGTCTATTATCCAGACCCACTGCTCAGCCAGCACTGGACGTATTTGTGTCTGCAGCCGGACTGACTCAGACTTGGTAGAGAGTCGTTTCAAAGACATACAGGCCTCCCTAATGACACTCAGTTTATATGAAATAATTTTGAAGAATCTGGCTTTGTTAAGTAATCGTGAGTGACTTGGAGCCTGGTGCTGAGTGCTCACTTTGCAGCTGGTGTGATAATGCGGCTTTTGCCATGATCTCCTGGGCTGTGGGATCGGGCAGTGCCACGGGAACACGGCAGGGCAAGAAATAGGGCTGGGAAGGGAGAAACTGCAGAACAGCACATGTATTTTCATACGTTGTTACATGAATGTTTTAAGAACTTTATATAGCTGCCCTTCATTTGAACAAGGTAGCATTTTTATTTCATGTTTATTCTTCTTACTATTCGCAGCTCTTGTTGAGCAGAGAGAGTGCCTCAGTGCTGTGCCAGAGATGGCTCAGATGCTGGTTCAGGGTGTATATCTGTATTTATGAATTTGGACTTAAATTCAAATGAGAATCTGTTTCAATGTCACAGGTATCTAGCATTTAAAAGCAATTGCATCTCAGTGGTTTGTGTGTTATATTTAGTACAATTGTTATGAATATCTCAGACCTTTGTCATTCTGTCAAAATTGTCATTGAGGAACACACTCAGGTCAGCAAGTTTTTGGTATGTCTTATTGTTAGAGGAGAAGATGCTATCATGTGTGACATAAGGATCAAGAAAATGTCTCATTTGCTATTACCTTTTGAAGTAGAAATCAGTGCATTGCCTCATCCACAGGATGCCACTGTGAAGGCAGTCAAGCTCGGAAGGCAGCTTGTTGAGGAAAGCGCAGAGTTAATTCTTTCAAGCTCTTGCTGTAACACCACCTCTCCCATTAGATTAAGATCTTTCCTTAGTTCCTGCTTTTTTTGATTGTTGCTTTTGTTCTTGAGCCTTAATGTTCATGAGAGTGAGCCCAGCTGGAAGCCAGCAGGCTGTAGGCTGGCTCTGCAGCCTGGTATCCACGCTGTTGCTTTGCTCCCAGAAGCTATTGCAAGTTTGGTCCTCAACCAAACCGCCCAACTCTGCTGGCAGGTTGATATGAGAGCACAGTAAAGCTCTTAGATGTTCTTTTCGGGAGCAAGCCCAATTCAGCTGGTTTTGAAGAGCCAGATGCTTGTGAATTTGAGAGGCTGATACCCTTCTCAACTGCAGTCTTTCATTCAGCCTCTTTCTTTGGTTGTTTCTTTCCTGGTTCCTCTTCTGTAACCTGTCCTTGTAAGCTAACACAAGCCAAGAGCTGGATAAAAGTATTTTGACATTCTTTTGTCTCAAATCTGGGTGAAAAGGTACAGATGCTGGATTTTTTCAAGGAAAAGAAAGTTCCACAAAACATTATATTGAAAACGTATTAAGTACATCACATTTTACATTGCATTTCCACGTAGTGTTGCATTACTTTGAGACAGCTGTTGTCTGTGTGCTGTCTGATGCAGTTCTTCCTTACAAGCTTGGCTCTTCGGCTGACCACATTTCTTACAATATGGCTGCAGTTATGCTTAGGGGTCATGAATATTTCCCTGGCAAGTTGGTGTGCTTGCTTTTGTCATCTTTATCTATTGCCATAGTACTTGCCTCAATGCATTGCAGGTTGAAAATAGTCCCTAAGCCACTCCAAATTGTTCAGTCTGGTACTGTAGAATGGTCTTCTTTGTGCACTGACTTCTCATTACAAAAACATTTTCTTTGAATCACCTCCTCTCATCTATTTTGAGAGAAGAGAGGGCGGTTTTAATTCCTGAGTGCTATTGACGACTCACAGGTTGAGAACTTTTGTCCTAAAATAAGTACTTCCAGTGACACTAGAGTGCACTCGCAGGGGAGCACTGCGTTGCCCATAACTCTGCCGCTATCAGTCGTGAGATACCTTGACTAGTGAACAAAATACGGTGCTGTAAATTGTGGATAATATTACGCAGTGGTGATATAAAGTGGACACCAAAGCGTAGTGGATGTTTCAGGAATAGAGAATGTAATTAGAAAAGATGGTTTGACTACTATGGATTTGTTTTAGCAAGAGAAGGAAAACAAGAAGGTTAATGAAGTAATCTTAGTCTGTGATCTATGGAAGCCTTTTAATCTTCCTTTCTTTTCTTAGGAATAGCATTGCTGTCCTCTAAGCGTAGTGACTATACATTAAATAGTAGCTCTTTAAGACTCAAAAAAATTTTTTTGGTCAATTTTACCTTTATTTCCGGAGCTCTGTTCTCATTTTGCAAGATAGTGATAATTCCCTGTGAAAACTTGAGAATTACTTATATCTCACATCCAGAGAGTTAGGTTCTGGACTCTGAGATTCACCAGAAATGGTCAAAAGTATTATGTAGACTTCAAATACTTGGGCTGTATAAGCAGGGATGAGTCTCAAATGAGAGCCTTGTTGAATAGTGAGAGTATGCACAGCTTGAGTCTTAGAGCAGTGTGGATGATTTAGCTCACAGAAAACTAATTTGGAAGCAAATCTCTTTACTGTGGATGAATTATCATATCCTCTAGATTTGGGTACATGCTGAGTGGGTGGGTAAGTTAGCCTGAAACACTTAGCTGCCCGAAAGTTTTTTTAGGACCTGCTTGTAGAGTATGTATTTCTGGCCTTCAACCATTTTTAATGCGCTTCACATGAGAGTTGTGCATTATTTATAGTGAGTGTGGGAGATGGAAAGAGTACCATGGAAGAAAGAAAAATAAACCTTTCAATCACAAATTCTGTTTTTGACTTTAATGCCAGTTTGGGGCAACATGCCAATGATTTCGCACCCAAAATAGAAGCACTAAAATCCCCCCAAATTCACCAGTCTCACTCATGATATGAATATTTTCTCAACTTATAGTTAGGAAGCAAAGCACAGAGTCCTGAGGCGTGTGTCAGCCTCATGATGAGAAGAGCAGATCATCCTCTTTTAACTCATAAATGTCTTCCTGCTGCTTTGAATAGGCTTTAGTGGCCAGAGATGACTTATGTGTTTAGATGTTGTCAGGGTTACTGGGCTGTGAAAAGAAACCAGCAGATGTCTGGGATTTTGTGTTCCCCAGTGCTGGGTGCTCCATGCCGTGGGTTGTACAGCAGCAACAGGCTTCCATTTGGCTGAGAGCAAGGCATGCTGAAAGCTCCCCAGAAGGCACCCAGCTTTTGTAGCTTTGCAGGACTGTAGCCTTTTTTCACCCCTGAAGTTCAGCAAGTCAGACAAAAGTCATGTTGGAGTTGAGCTGTGTTGGGCATGTGAGGCCTTGCCGTCAGATGAACATGCTCCACTGTGCTGCCATCGTGTGTTTCCATCACTGCAGGGATATCAAAGGGGCATGGAAGTGGTTTCATGGAAAGCCTTTTGGTATCAGAACTTATTCAAGAAGTTTATTTTCCTGCACCATAGTTCAGCAACACTGGAAAAAACATTGCTAGAGATTATTTCTGTGATCTGATTTACCATGTGGCCACTCACACAATTGCATTGGCACGAACGAAGGAACAGTAAGATGGGAACCAGGCGTGGGAACAAGCAGCTGAGATGGGAGCTTTGCCCACTGAAGAAAATTTATACAGCCGCTCTTCCTGAGTCTCCTACAAAGCATGGCACTTGGCAGATCTGACTCAGCCAACCTGGGAGTGCGCGTGTAGATCCTAAACACTGCACTGGCACTTACTCAACAGTCCTAACTTTTTGTTGAAAGCGTGCATCAATTCATACTGTTTCTCGCATGCCTCATTTTGTTTACAGCTGAACCACGTTCATTCTGTTTAGTGCTATGGTAAGAATTACTTGAAGAGTCACGGCCTTATTGTTTAGAAAGCCAGAGTATTGCATAGTGCAACTGTCAAGTCAGGTTACTTATATGGGAAGGCAATGCCCTGTATTGTTAAAGCAAGTCAAATTTCATTTATTTTGAGCCTTGTTACAGAGTAGCCTAGTAAATACTTCTTCAACCTAGGTAACACAGAATGTAAAGGCTTATTATGCTTATCAATAATGAAGGGATAAAACAATGTGGGGCTTTGGGGTTTTTTTTGTACATGTTGTACTTTTAACATACTCTACCTATTCTTCATCTGTGGCTTCCAGAGGCCACGAGGGGATACATTTAATGTTTGGAGTGTCGTACGTATAAACACTGTATAAACGTGATGAGTAGGGTAAAGAGTAAGAGACAGTGATTCAGCCTGAATCTGTTATGGTGCTATTAACTGTCCTTCTCGTGTAGGAAAAGATAAGAGACCAAGGGTCCAGAGGGGATCATCTCATTAATTGTCTTGGGTTTCGTAGTTAAGGTTTATAGCATTTGTTTACACAAGCATTCTAAAGTCATGTCTCAGACCCAAAATTTATGAATTTAACTTAAAAATATTACAGTTTTTCAGCTTTTTGTCTTTTGAACTGTTAATGTTTGTGATTCTACTCTTGATGGCTGCAGAAAAATACTTGGAATTTTTTTTGTCTTAAACTATAAATGAGATTACTTTGTCACCTTCTGGTGTGCTTTGTGATCTAACAAACATGGAGTAAGTTACAATAAAAGTGATCCCTTACACAAGCCCATGCACCAAGAGCATTTTTTCCCTGTAGTCCTGCAAGTGAGAGAAGCAGGGAAGGGAGAGGCTTGGCAGTTCCCCCATCCACAGCAGATCCTGGGCAGTGCTTCTGCCCTGAGATCCTGCAGTTGGGAGCCAGTAACTGGACAGTCTTTTGTGTGTACAAAGTATTGCAGAGATGTTCAGTTATTTATTAGTACCAATCCTCACTGCAGATGTGCATCCAGATTTGTTGAGAGCTCAGGTATGAGGTGGGTGAGGTGTTAGACAAAATATGTACAGTTTTATTAGAAATAACATAATAAGAATATGGAACTAAATGTGTTGGAAGGCTCTAGGAAGCATCTGGAGAATTACAGCTCAGTGAGCTTATACTGGTCGTCGGTAAATTAGCTGAAATAATAGTTACTGACAGGTCACAATTCGTAGATTGCAGCCATCAAGATTGCACAGAAGAAAATGGTGTCATGCCAAACTGAAGGGGAGGAAGGTGTTTTGGCAGATGGAAAATCATTTGATTTAACTGATGAAAGCTTTTAGAAAGTTTCGTTGTTCTTCACAGATGGTTATTAAGAAACACGGTACTGCTAAGATGAGAGTCAGTTTGCTGGCACGACTCAGAGCCTGTATTGGAGACAGAAGCAAAAGGCATGTTAACCAGTTAGACCTTCTAACAGTGGTACGTTGATAAATCCCCACTTTAAACTGGTGGGGACTGTTCCGTTCTTACAGGCATGAAGCAGCACTGGTGTGGGATTGTGCCTGCCCCGCTAGCCCTGCCGAAAGGCAGAATTGGGAAGTGTCTAAATGGTGTCTGATCCCTGAGCATGGAGAGCCATGAGGCCCTCAGTCCTACACCCCTCCAGGGAGACCTCTATTTAGGAAAGAGCCGGACCTGAGAATAGCAAGCTTATTCTTGGTATGCAGCTGACTTGAAAAATAAAGTAGTAAAAGAAAAAAATCCCAGTAATTTTGAAAACATACCATTAAGAATAGGAAAAGTAATAAAGAATACTGTGGAAAATGTTACCAAAAGTAAAAGCCGATATATCAAGAACGCCCTCGTCTCACCTCAGAATAGCATTCGAGAGTTAGTGGGAGTTCTGGGAACACGAGATGAAGCTGAAAAAGGATCAGGGAAATCTCGGTTGTGGAGAGTGGCTGAAGAAAATTGTGAGTGTTTACCTTGGAAAGCAGATGAGTCAGAGGAGAGACGTGCTAAAACTGTATAAACCAGTAAATGCTATTAGAGAAGGGAGGTTGGGGTAGTTTATGTTTTCCTTGTCTTAAAGCACTAAAGTGAATATTTAAAAGAATCAGAATGTTTGAAATTCCAAAACCGATAAAACGGAATTCTTGTTCAGATCTGTGATTAAGTTACAAAAGTCACTACAGCAATAAGTTATTAGGCTGAAGAATTTAACAAGGTTTTTAAAAGGTTATTTTAATGGATATCAGGCATATTTACAGCTGCCATAATCCATGCAGACAAATTTTGAAGGGGATATTATGCCTCACACTTGAGATTTTAAGACAATCTCTATCTACTAGGGGTATCTTTCTGTTCTTTTACTGGTTGTTCTTCCTTCCTAACGTAAAGCGTCGGTAGGACTTCAGTGGTGTAATTCTCATAATGTTTGTATACAAGGTGTGAAATTAGTTCTGATTCTCTCCTAAAGGGTGTTATGTGTGGGTGACGCCTGAATTCAGAGCAGTACGGTCTGTTTGCAGGCACTAGCTGAACAGAGCAGCCTGGGGGACAGTAAGGGTGGTTCCCAGCATCTCCTGTTCAGTCTCTGGCTGAACAGAAGTCTGCAGGTACGAGATTCCAGAAATGTAATAAGGTCAGGAACTGATGCAATTGTAAATTTGGGTGGAAGGTGCTGAGTTGCTTTTTTCTGGTCATATGTGAATTACATATATGAGTAAAAGATCTTAATCTCTTAAAAATGCCCTTAAAGCAAAAACACTTTCTGCACTTGTCTTCTGGAGTTCATTTCACTTACAGTGAAGGCATGACGTAAGCAACTGTTGTCTTTACCTGATGTCTTCAGTTAAACTGTTAAAGTAAATAGGCAAAAGTAAACTAAGAATTTTTTTTTGTTTGCCTACAAAAGCACATCTCCTTGGTGCAGTTCTGGATATGCATGGGAGTACATGGTATGTATGTGATTATATGGTGATGAGTAGTTCATAATTTTTATTAAGGTTTCAGTTGCATTCAATTTTATTTCTCCCTAAATGAATTTGACACTTGCCAGACATCAGACAGTCAGTTCATGTAGTCCTGCCACTTTACCTGATAGTAACCTCCTCGGGAATTGTACCTGCAGTCTTACAAGTGCGTTTATCTCGGTGCTGGTGTACAGTTATTCTCTGAGTTGTGCCTATTTTTAGGTGACATGTCATTTTAGGGTAATTCAAAAAACCCAAACCAGTAATTAATGATGTTGTCAGCAGATCTTAAAGGTATAAGATACATATTTGAAAGGACTCTTGAAATCAAACCATCTTGAGAAATGAAAGCTATATATGCAAAAAGAGAAACTAATTTGTGCTTAATTGCCAGAAGATAAGGTAATTCCTAAATGTTAATGGAAAATGTTGATATTTGGCCTTCAAATGGCAAGCATAACACAAACCTGCTGACTTGAATCAGTAAAATGGTATGGAAAAAACCCAGTCTACTTGAGAGTTTTAGGAAATCAATGGGTAATAAATTGTGCGTATGCCTATGTGGTGGTAATAACAGAATTTTAGAAAAAATAAAAAGCTAGCATGATTTCTGTTAAAATAGTGTTAACTAACTGGATCATAAATGCAAATAAAACTATTAACTCCAGATGACTGGCTCATAGTTACAGTATCTCAGCTATTATGGTTCCACTGCATAACAACAGACTCTACAGTGTATGAGTCTGTATCACATGGTTTTATTTTTAGTACTGATAAATCTAATATTTCAAGATCATGTGAGACTGGGAGTCAGCCTGGGCACTGGGGGTTGCTCAGTAGCCGTCTCTTCTGCACTCTCTCACTCTCTGCTGAGACACTGTCCAGGACTCCCCAACATGTGCTCATTCCCCTCAACAAAGGTGTCAGCTTCGACAAACGATGTGTTAAGAACAAAATCGTTCTTCAGAGACTGAATTTGAGATCTGATGATGCACACAGTGTCAGGCGGGTTGGGAGCGTGGTTACGAATCAGGTGGAGTACCCATGCCATGGCCCATACAAAGCATGGGCAGATATCAGCATCATGGCACACACAGGCATAATAGGGTACAACAATGTTTTTGTTGGTATTTTCTACAGAAACATACTTAGAATTAGTTACCATATAGTAATGGTAGCAAAGCTGGATATATCTACAAGGATGTAGTGGGCACTGAGGTGGAGCCTTGCTGAAAAACTGGCCGGTGGGCTGTACAGATGTAGGATGACAGAGCATGGAGGATGTACAGAGCAGGAGGCGGCAGTGGTTGCCATGAGCCACATGTCCACCTTCCAGCTGAGACTCTGGGACAGGGGATGGTGGAGGGAGCCAGTGGATGAGAGCTGCAGCTGTGGGATCCCTGTGCTCCACTGTTCAGGGATGCTTAGCTGGAGCCTTCTCAGCTCAGCTTCACCTCCTGCCCTGTGCTAGCTGAGTCAGCTTACTGGGGCTCCTTCACTCCTGCATCTAAACATTGTGGTACTTGGCGGTCTGTGTAGTATCCTTGAGTCCTCCACAAAGTACTCTTTGGTGCTGCGTAGAGGACTTTACTTGGTGAAAATCCCCCTTTGTTGGATCTTGGGTCCCATTTCTGACTTCATGCTTTTGATCCGTTGCCCTGACCCTCCATCTCCCTTTTTTTGGAGAGAGGGAGACACTCTGATTTCTCTATTGATGCACTCAGAACAACCTCATACAATTAGCCCACTCCCCCAAGATCACTAGCTGTTTAATAATATGAGAAAATAATTTCCAAATTGAGCTGTTTGATCATCATGCTAGTGATGTCACTGCTTTGTTACGAAAGGTTTCTGAAAAAGTGAATGACTCCCAGACTGTTTCACTCCGTCTGTTGTTCTTTAGGAAGATGCACTCTGAAAATGCTAGCAGACTAACATTTCAAAGTGTAACAAGAGCACACACAGAGCAAAACTTACTGGAATGACTGATTGCTTGCAGATCTGCGTGCAGATATGAAAATAGCTGTCAGACCATCTAGGCAGCCATCACCTATACCCCAGCCTATAGACAGACACAAAAATTGCGATTTAATCATGCCTATATAAAGACACAGATCACTCCCCTTCACTCTCATGCATAGAATAGAACTATTTCTTTCTTTTTATCCCATCCTTATCATACTGAAATAACGTCTTTATTCCATATATGCCCAACACTTCAGCACTCAAGTGAGCTTTAAAGTGATATTTTTCTATAAAAAAGGATATTAAAATAATTAATTGTTTATTAATAAAACACAATTCTTTTCCTTAAATCTCAGTTAATGAATAAGAAAATAATGTTTTAATAACTGAACCACTGAACTGCAATAACCATGTGTAGCCAGTTGACACACACACACAAAGTAAGTCCTTCCGATACCTTCTAATGCTATGTGAAAATTTGTTTGAAGTGTTTCCAAAGATTGGCTTCATTCCATATTTTCTTTTAGAAGACTGTTCAACCATTTCTTTCATTGCTGGAAGCTTTACTTGATATTTAACCTAAAATACAGTTTCCTGAATATCATCCTGTTACTTACAGTAACATTTAATAATGTCTTGCGTTCCTTGGTTTTTCATGTCATTCCAACACTTGCTGACTCTTTGCATGACTCCACTTTGCCAGTATGCATTTTTTTGTTTTATTATTTGCCTTTAATCTAATATCTCAAAACTTCAATTACTTTTCTTGCTTTTTAAAGTCTTTAAGTATGTTAAAAAGCCATTACTTTAAAATCTGTAAAGTATCATAAAGAAAAGAAACCAAAACCTCTGGAAACATCTAATCTGTATGGAGAGAAGACTTAAACACAGAGAGCATGCCAGCCCAAAGAGTAGAAAGAAGGCTTTGTGGTGGGAGGAAAGCTGCAATGCCTTGGTATAGAGGATTTGTTAGCACAGACACGGACAGGCTCTAAGGCAGGGTAGCACGTAGTCACATGTAAGCTTACTGTTTGAAACCGTTGTTTTCAAGTCGGTAACTCTTTAAGGGTGTTTGTCAGAGATGTAGAAATTGTCAAGTCAAAACCTTTGTTTAAATACAAATATCTTTGCTTTGAAATAAAATGGTAGAGAAGTTTCCTTTTTAATTTATGAGATTTTTTTCACTTTTGGAAAAATTTGGTAGCCACCTGCCTCTGCTTCTTTGCTGTGCCTAGCCATATTAGTTCTCATTTTACTGAAAACTTGAAAGGAGAGCTGGTTGCATTGAAACTTTCATATGACAGGAAAGAGGGAAATGGTATCTGGGTAACATAGAGGCAGTGCACAGACAGACGTGCTTGCCTAAATACAGTTCATTCCTTCACAAGGTTTTTGTCTTGGTCATATTCCAGATGCTCGTCAAGGAGCAAGTGACTTGGGATAGAAAACATCTGCTTATTTTGCCTGGTGAAACTTTCTTAAGGGTTTTACTGGGGAAAAAAAGAACAGAAGTGTGTGTACTTTTTACTGCTTTTGCTCTCTTATTTGAGTGAACTGAAGTATAAACTATCTATCTAAACTATAAAAATTACTTTACACTCATGCAGTGCTTATAAGCTAGCTGGCTCAGGCTCTTGGATGCAGATCAGACAACTTTCATCTCTAGTCTGTGGTTCATATACTGGCTGGGTTGTTAAAGGTTGAATATTGTTGCTCTTTGGTCTCTGAGAAGCAATTCAGTTTTAGCTCAGTTCCTTGAAAACTTTCTTCACCACAGGTAATCAATGTCTTTGTTAATATTTGCATTAGATGAGGTCAAGTATTGTCCTAGACCTAGACAGTCAGGTGTATGTTTCCTGTCACCCTTATGGACAACGATCTGCTAGTCTCACAGTGACCCTTACATCCCACTACGGTGCCCAGGGATCACATTCCCAGCCTATAGTTCAGCCCTCTCGACTGCGTTGAGCGCATACAGTCATTTTACAGTTCTGTAGAGCTAGCCTTCCCTGCAGTGCTTCCCAGCCTGCTTTTTGCTTTGTCTTCGAGGCTAAAAACGTCAAGAACTGTCCTTGTTGCTAAACTGTGCAGTTCCAACAACATAAAGGTCTCTTCTGATTGCGATTTCTTTATGCTGCAGCAGTAAAAAGGAATAGCAGTGATTTGTGCTTTCCAGGTTTGTCCACTTTGCCCGTTGCAATCCTTCTGTCTGAGTAACTGATTGAACCCCTTATTTATAGCTCCTTTGTGTTCTCTGGAAAGTCAAACAAGAAAAATTATTGGTCATTTGTCCAACAGCGTCATGGTACAGTTTTTATTTCATGAAGAAACAACAAATGATGATAACACTGCTTACAGGGGTTCGCTCTGATGACAGTCTGTGCAAAATTGCAGGCAGGCCAAAGCAAGGATGGCATTTTCAAAACCTGCTATTTGGCATTTCTTAGAGTATGGCATTTCTTTAGCTAGTATTCCCATTGTCAGAAGTTTGTATTGTATCATTTGCAAATTAGGTGGGCCGGTGTGTCTCAAGCCTGAATCAGAGCCTCCATGGGGTTAATGCATATATTAACAAAGTAATTCTTGTTGTCTTATTTATGGTAATATGCTAAACTGAATGTTTGGCATGTGATTTTCAGGTATGGGTATTGTTAATTTAGATTCTCCTTTTTGTACCTTTCTGTCCTGAGATGTGCAGGTGCTGAGTGCCCTTTCTGCATTCCCTGGCATCATTAGCCTTGGAGGTAGACACTATTCAATTTTCCACTTTGTTTTCTGTGTCCATCTCAGCAATTATACAATTGCCTCAATAGCTGCCCCAAATGCCGCTGGCTGAACATCATATAAACGAACCCACTTGGGGGCAGCTGGCAGGCAGGGGGGTCAGGTGGTGGCCTTGTGGTAGAAGTTAAAGCAGGTGTCCTACCTTTGCAAAGTAACGTGGGGGAATTTCATGATTCTCCCAAAAGGATTAGGGGTGCACGGTCTCTGTGAGTCATGCAAGGACAGTCCAGGCAGCCCAATAAAGATTATACAAATGCTGTCTTTTCTCAGTTTCTGTGACTAATTTACAGTCACTGGTATTCCTCAGGTGACAAGAAATGTTATACAATTGCATGTAAATCGCACAGAGGACTTACGGTTGGACTTGATGATCAGGATAACGACAGTTGAGTATTTCTTTGGGAATTTGGGATAGTACGGTAGTCCCACTTCAGCAGTGAAACGCCCAGCTATATCATTTGTCTCCAGTATGCTTTATAACTCACCTTAATTAGATTAGTGCACAGCTGTTATCACCTGGGAAACGTTAATAGATTTGAAGAGCTGATCTGTGTTCTTACTGAAGTTTGGATTATTTTTATTTCCTTGTGTTTGAAAAAAAATAATTAAGGTTGAAGTATTGTAGCTGTCAGAGAAATAATAACACTTAGGCAACACTTTTTGACACTTGCCTCTGAATTTTAAGGTCTTTTCTGTTTACATTGCTGACAAAAATAAAGTTTTTACCGTAGTTCTTAAAGGGTGAAGTTGATCTCCGTGGAGAGGAGGGTTTGCACAAAGCTTGTGCTGCAGTCAGGTCCCATATATGACTTTTGGGGGATTGTTACAGTGATTTCAGCTAAGAAGGTGCAAGCTAAGTTATAGTCTACCCTGCAAAATCAAGAGGGTCATTGGCTGGCTTCTGATTGTAAAATCTCTACCACAATGATGATGTTCAGAAAGCTGGAATAATGTTACTTCATTGCCATGCTGTATGAGTTTGAATATCTTACAAGCGAAAAATTATCTGTTACCTTAGTATATTTGATATAGACAGACTTAATGTATTTAATACTGGCAGATCCTTAGTATGTGGTCATGAGGCACCATTATTTTTATGACACTTCTCAGAATAGGTTCCCAAAGATGAAGACTTTGTGTTGCCTCTTTTCTCTGTGTTAACTGGCACAATTCTATAAAAAACATCTATATTACATTTTTATGAGTTTCCTTTAAAGTTTCCGAGTAATTCAAGTGGGTTTTTTCCTTGAATAATGTTCTCATGCATGCACATATACATGTAAAGTTATAAAAATATATTTCACTATTATGTGAACACTTGGTTAGGAATTTTTAACCAACAAACTGGGAAGGTCGAGTATAAAGGAGAGTGCCTCTTAGTCACTTCACTGTCTTTTTCCAGCAATTCATTAGCCTGGGGCTTTTCCCAAGCAAGATGGCATTTACAAGGCAGAAAGATACTATGGGAATTCCCAAGTAGTTGCTGATGAGAAAGCAGAGCAGAGCGAGCATGTTTTGAGTAAGAATGGTTTTCAATAAAGTTTGTTGTTATCCTGTCTCCTCTGGGTTTTGGGTTTTTTTGTAATTATTTGGTGATCCATCATTTTGGGTATAATACATGGTTCCAAACAGTATTTTGTCCTTGATTGTATATTTTTAAAAAGAAGAGACAAAATAAAAGCCATAGGCTCTGCTACAGGATGTCTGTGTCTCTGCATCCAATATTTTTTAGTATTTTTAGGAAATACTTTTTAGGAAAAAAAGGACAGAATTTTAAATCTGTCTTATACGAGGTGTTTTGGTTGTTTTCCCCCTCCTCTCCTTGGAAGTTCTAACAAAGATGTGTGTGGTGTCTGAATTGATATATGGTGACAATACATAGGTGGATGTCAGTGAGTGTTACTTTTGTTTTTAAAGCTTGAGGTTCATTTACACTGAGCTGCTTTTACACAGCCCAAAAGTGAATGTAAACGTGGAGGTTTTAAAACGGTCCTGACTTACACCATCTGTAATGTGATTTTGCCAGACCTTGATAAAATGAGCATTAGGCTCATGTACTTTTAATTTAATGTAGGCTAAACACCAGAGAATTTTAAATCTGGTGCTTTTTTTCTTGTGGGAAAATATTTGACCGTAGATGCTCGAACCCCAGGAACTGCCAGCTCTGCACAGTTACTGCGTGTGTCTTATTTTTAACAGCAGTGGACCTCTCCTCATGGTGCTCATCAGTGATTTGCTAGAGAGAGGGGAACTATTTTGCTCTGGGTATTTTGATCTAAGGCAAAACAGTTGTTCATCTTTAGCTAGAATAGTCATCTCTCCTTTCTTTATTATGATGTTTTTATCTCTACGGAAACTAGAACAAAGTGAAATCTTTCTTTTTGTAAAGGAAAGTGATCAAAGTGCTATTTTATCCTTTGCTCATCCATACCAACATTCAGTTTTGATTTATTTTCAGTGAACTTGGGCTTGCTTCTGCTCTTCTAGGGAGTGTGAATGGGCAATTAAACAGAAGCGCCTTGCAGGAATGCTTAGGGACAGGAAGACCATTTATGTGAGACGGTGGTAGTAATGTACGTGCTATAAAGGAGTTTCCCTCACTGGAAGCGAGCATGGCATAACTCTAAAAAAGATTTTTCTGTGGAAACAGATATCTTTCATGTGAAAAAGCTTTTGGGACTTAAGCATCCTTGTGAAGGGAAGGGAGTCAAAAGCAGACTATACACCTTACCACTGTCACTCCGTTGTCTGTGAGATTGGAGATGAGCAGACCTCCACCCATTTGCCTTCCACAAACATAGTGTGCAGATATCTTGTGCATATATCTGTGATTGACTTCAGGCCTTCACTCTTTTCATGCCTTAATTCTTTTCCTTTGGATTATATCCGGCTATTTTCTTTAATAGCCCTTGAATAGTTAAGAAACTTACTCAAATGAGAACTGGTAGCCAGATACCTACATCTTGTTACCCATGTTAGGTTCATATGGCCTGTCATTTCTGTTTCTCACATGCAACTCCCAGTTCTGACAAGTGACCCATCAGAGATCCTCAGCTGCCCAAACACATTTGTTGGGTATACCTTGGATACAGCTAGTTTCTGCTGTTTCTTTTTAAATGTCCCCTACAACTGTGGTTCTTTGAAGCCACAATTAACCATGGTGATTCCAAAGTGAAAAGAGTAATTCCTTTGGAACTGGCCCTGTGAACCACTTCATTCCTAGGAGCATAACGCTTCGTGATTGGTACCTGTGAGGGGTATTGGGGATGCTTTCATCTAAGATAGATGATCAGATGGCATATTTTGTGTTCTGTGGACATATAAAATGGTTACATGGCAAATCCTTGGGATCAATAGCCTTTGGAGGTGTATTTCTTAAAATGAAGTGTATGACTTAAGGAACGTAAGGAGATTTGTAAAGCTTTATAGCCCTTCTGAGTCCTCGTCTTGGCAGTTTACTATCAAGGCTCCTAAATGTATTCAGTGAGATGTTGACAGCCTAGGTATTTTTAAGACTTACACTTACTCACACTAAGTACATTCCCTCCTCAAAGCAGCTATCAAAACAAGTTTTTCTTGCAGTTGCCTATTTGCCAAAATCACGCTCTAGAGCTTTTAAAGGTCAGACTGCCTTCCATTGGGGATTGGATGCCAACCGTGTGATACCTTTCAAAAATAGGTATAAGTGGTGGGTTGGATGCCAGCCTCAAGATACCTTTTAAAAATAGGCATGTGTGGCATTCATCGGCAAAGCGAACAGACAAAACTTGCTGGGGAGTATCAACACTCTTCCCAGTGGGTGAACAGCCACACTATGACTCACAAAGGGGTACCAGCCGCTCGCACGGAGAGCAAGTGAGCGCTGGGTGAATGGTTGCCTCCCCTGTGCTCACTCAGAGGGTTGTTGCTGGTAAACTGCACTGCTCCTGCCTGGCCTTTTCTCTTTCTACAGCTGAGCAGATGATCTGAGTCTTTGTTAGCCTGGTGCCTGCTCTGAGCATTATAAAAACAAACACCAAGGAGAAAGAGGAAAAAAATGAGGGCAATATTGAACAAAACAGCACAGAGCTTCTAATGTATCCCTGTATTGTACTTAACTTTAGACCCTTATCTGAGGTGTTTTGAGTTAGGGATGTGGTTGCTTTGGAGTAGGTTTTCACGTGAAGGCCACAGGCAGGTCTGTGGTCAGAAGGCGGCACAGAATTGGATCCGGACCTTTCAGGTCCAAAAAGGTCTGCACCTTATAGTTGGTCCAGGCTTATCTCTGATTTCAGTTAGTGCAAGGTTAGGTCCCAAGCTGACTCAGATCTCATGCTTACCTTATTGATAATGTTATAAAATGAAATTAGATTTCCAGTTAAAAAACCAAAAGGCTATTCAAATCTGTTCTTTTCATGGATTTTTTCTTGTGTTTTTGAACCCCCAGAGTTAGTAGCTTTTGTATTGTCTCTCACAAGAATGTAGTTTTATTTTTTAAATAGTATTTATAGAAATTGCAGCTCCTTTTCAAAGAGCAGAAAAAGCAAGATGACAGCTGCTGGCAGAGTAATACACTTTATTCAAGGAAAAAGTAGGATCCTGAGATAAAGCAGCAGACCTCTAATGTACGAGTGGCGATGGAAAGTGCTGCCCATGGCAGCAGCTGAACCCCCCAGGGGCTGTGAGCAGCTGCTGTGCCGTCGGTGCGCATCACCAGTGACCACAGCTTCTCCCACACCAGGGGTAAGGTTTATTAAAGGACATCCATCCCTGAGATATCTGAAGGCCACTCCAGTCTTTCCAGGAAGGTAGTTCATTTTCTTATTATTTGGGCTAAAGAAACACGAAGAATTTGGATGATGTTTTCTGTCTCCAAGAATTCGTTTGCCGTTCCTTTACCCACTATGTAACGTGCAGCTGCTATTGCCAGTTGGCAGTTTTTGTCAAGAAATGTAGATGCTGACTATTATAAATTTGCCATTCTTTAGCTGCAGCACAGTGTTTGTTATTAATAGCAGTAGTTTCTCCTTAATAATAATTCCTTGATGGGTATCGTACCTTGGAAACTGACAGCTCCGTATGCAAACAAAGCACTTCCAGCCGGGTGTAATGTCTCTGGAAACAAAAAGTCAGTGCTCTGCGGGTGTGGGAGAGACAGGGACTGTATCATTAGAGAATGCAATATAAGATAAGTAGGATAGGAAGATGGGTGTTCCACCCCAGGAGAGGCAAACTAGCAGTCTACCATGTCTGCTGATTTTTTTGTCTAGCGTTATTAGTAGGAAGAATACTTACGTGATTATCTTCATCTGCGTAGTTCAAATGGAGAGAATTATCATGGCATTATTGTCATGGCAAGAAATGAAGGTCATAAGTGAAGATGAAAGTAAGACCAATTGCAAACAGTCTGTTTGCAGCATGAGAAATTAGGAGAGAGAAACTTGAATAGCGTTTAATTTAAAAATACTAGTATTTAAAAAATAGTTAAACTTTACGTTTCATTGAACTAAACAAACACAGAACCATTTAGAACCAAGCATTGGTTATAGGTAAAGTATAGTGAGAAGCAACAGCTTGTTAACTGCAACCCTACTGCTTATTCTGGGCACCTCATGTCATTTTTAAATTACATTTTCAGTATAAAAATCCACTTTAGTTAACTAACCAAGTCAACAAATGTACAAAATTGGCACAGTTTCCTCAAGGATTTAATAGGGATGTGTATTTGTGCACACACCCATATTATATGTATGTAATGTATATACACATTAAACGTGTATATCTGTATCTATATATACTGAAGAGTATTAGCAAGTAAAGGTGGTTATTGGTTTCTCTGATCTCTTTACTTTTATGTTTCATTTCTGTTCCCCGCTGTACACTCGTCTTTTTTCTTTGATAAAGGTACTTAATACATCTCTTCATCTTTGTTGCCATTAATAAACCGTAATGTGTACCAGTGTGTTGCACATACTATATGCACTATATGCATGTATTTCTCTATACTTGTAACCATGAGTGAAGATCTATCTGCTTATTAGGGGACTGCATAATAGCATTGCTCAATACAGCAAATAGGTGATGCTCAGTGATCCTAGGTAGATTTTGCAGTCTCCTTTTCCAGTGCTTTGTTGCAACCCTTGTATGTTCCTTTAAAAACTTAAGTACTTTTCCTAAAAGCACAGGGTTGGAAGAAGCCTTCGGAGAGACTGAGTCCTGTACTCTGCTACTGTAGGCAATAGCCTAATCTCCTTTATTAATTTTTTCTATTTCTGTCCTAGGAACAGTTAGGTCTTTTGCTGTCGCTGCTTGGAAGCACTTTCAATAGCGTCAGAAGTGTAGTATGATTAATTAGGGGGGAAAAAAAGGACGAAAATGGCATAGAACGTTTAGTGTTGTATGTGCTCAATGGAGTTATAATGCATAAAATCCTATGCACCCTGCAAAGATGCCTGGTTCACTTGTTTCAGAAATGCTCATGCCACATAAAGGAACATGGCTCCCCAGATGTAGCAAATTGTACGGTTATCAAATACCACCATCAAGTATTTTCTACTCTCTATTGCTACCATAGGCCATCCACACGCAGATCTCCATAGTGTACGTGAAAATGAATGCTGGAGGAGACCTCTGTCTTTAAAGCATATGCCTGCTCCCCAGTAAAATGCACGGAGGGTCAGAGATTAAAAAAAATGACTCACTGTGACTCACTACAGTGTAGTGTAGTTTCCTTTCAGTAATAAGATCTATTTAAGTTTGGTAAGGAACTCTAGGAACTAATGGCGCTAGTTATTTACCTGTTTGTTTTTTCTAGATATTTGTCCCTTGCCTCTATAGCAATTATGTACCGTATCTTTAAGGGACTACAGAGATAAGATTTCAGTAATGAGTGTTGTATGGTTTTCTAGATGAAGGACTTCTGCTCTTGGGAGATTGATTGGTATCATTTTTTCAGTCATCTCTTTCAAAAACTGTAATGAAATTATAGATAACAAAAGCTGGCAGAACGCTTTAGATTTTAGTGGTCTTGTATTGTGCTAGAAAATGTGAAAAAAAAATCAATAACAGTGTCAATAGCACATATTGAATTAAAATCCCCAAGCCTGGCTTCTGTTAGGAAGAGGGCACGTATTTGCTACTGCAAAAATTGCAGTTACTCAAAATTTCTTGTCTAAGATTTTAATAAATAATAACATTGCTAGCTGCATGATGTCTGTGGCAGTGTCTTTCTAAGAAACTTGATGATCTTCTGTGTCAGAGACTGATTGGACTTTGTTTTGTTATTTGCAGTAGTGGACCAAAAAGCATTAGAGTGAATGAAAATGAAAATTTTGAAGCATAATTTAGTGATCTTTAAAAAAATAAGTAAATTATTGTCTGTTGTTTATTCAATTAGAATAATATAGATGTTTCCTTTGCCACAAGACAAGGCTTTTTCCAAATGGAGCATCTGTGAAGATGAGAAGTACAGTGACGTAACTGAGGTTCATAAACTATAATTTATATTTGCACAACATTTTTAATTGAGAAATGTTATCAATTATTTCATTCTTGATTAGTCCGTAGTACCGGGAGTGAATGCACGGATTCATTTCCCAGGTGTAAGTTAACAATTTTTTCCCTTTTAATTTTATGCATAAACAAGTGTTTTTTAAAGTTGAGGATAAGAAATCCTCACATATCCTTAATTTGCGATGAAAATAATTTTTAAACGTTTTATTTTTTGCTGATTCTGCTGTGTTTGCAGCATTATAGTATGCAGTCAGTTCTTGGGGAGAGTTTCTAGCACCTTTAGGATTCATTAAATTTAATTCCTGAAAATCAAGTTGACAATTAAAACAGAGCTATTGAAGATGCTGGATGTTCCACTTTTGAAAAGAGTTTTCACCACTGTGCGTTGTATAAAAAGGAGCTCAAAGAAAACATAACACCCTGATGCAAAAGCTCGTTGAACTTCATGGAAAGCATCCTGTTTGGGGGCGATATATTGGCCTTTACTTGTAGTTAATATATTGGGCCAGGAGTTCCTAGAAGTTTTATTCATGAGAGATCATTTCCTATATGAGGTAGCAGTTTCAAAGCTGGTTAATGTCTGTGATACAGAATTTTTCTAGAGTAGAACAAGCACAATTTGCAATTTTTATAGGTATTAAAAAAAACACAGAACAAACAACAAACAAACCAAAATAATTTGGCAGTATACAAAGACTGTGTGGACTACAGATTTTGGCACACCAACTTTTTTGTTCTTTCAATACAAGATAAAACAGTTTAGTCCTTCAGTACCTGTGTGAAGATGCTAAGTAGGAAGCAGAGAACCATAAAGGCAGAAGTAAAAATGGGTCCCCTCTGAGTTGAAGCTGTTAGTGAAAGTAATGATATCTTTGCATTTATGGGTTAGCAATAAAATTCCTCTTTGCAAAGGGGTAATTCAAACTTATGTGTTATTTAAATGCACTATCAATGGGGCATGTTTTCATATGCTTTACCTTTTAGCCAACATAAAAGCCAAAAGTCATCTTAATACTTAGGGCAATTCTTCTTCCCTTTCTTTATCTCTGCTTCAGTATGTTACGAAAAATAAAATAAAATAAAATTGAAAATACTCAAAGCAGCTGTGAACTCAGCACCTGTAGCTGGATGTTAAATGTGAATGATGGAAGCATCTTTAAAATGACCTCATAAAATGATAACATTCGTTCTGTGTTTGAAGAAGTTGAATTTTCAAATTACAAATCTGCTTCCTTATGAGCATGTTATCAGAAGGCATATAAAATCATTGTCTCACTTTCATTTGTGACTATAAAGAAATAAGGTTATTTTGGAAGTTACTAATTTGTATCTAATTGGGATGGAGGGACCGAGGGAGCTCTGGTTGATGTTTTATCAAATCCAAAGAAAAGACAGGTTGTACAGAATTTGAATCAAAAGATATATTCAAGTTTTAACAAGATGCCTATTTAAAACAGAAAAGAGACAAACTGCATCAAGGCAGCTGTTGTCACTTTGCCCATAATTCATATCATTAAGTCAGCCGGTATGTTGTCTAGTCTATAAAATCATATGCTCGTCTCAAATCTTTGCCAGGCAAAACAAGGCAATTTTAAGAAATAGTAGCACCTTTGATGGTGTTAGTTAAAAACCATGTTATTTGAACTATTAGTTTTATCTTTTGTTCCTAAATTTTTCTGTAGCAATTTATTCTGTACGATCTATGAAATGTCCAACATGGGCAGTGTCTAAGCATTAAACAGCTGATGTCAGTGGTGTTAAGTACCTTCCACTCTTCTGCTAGTCATCGTTAGCCTTAGTGGCTCCCAGACTTCAAAGATGAAGGTTTTTCAGTCTTATCCTTGTGTTACATACGGGGTTTTCTTCACTTCTTTTGTAATACTGTTAGGCATTACTGGCAAGTTTTTGCCTCAGGGTGGATGAAATGATGGCTGTGTGCATGGGAATTACACCAAAGAGAAAACAAAATTTTGACAAATCTGTGCTGTTCCTGTTTAGGCGTAAGGGACAGAGTGAGACCTCTGCCAAAGTACGGCTGCCTGTGTTACTGTGTTGGAATATTTTATTTATTGCTCTTCAAAAAACAACCACCACAAAAAAATAAAAAGCCATGTGTGGTATAATCCCTCTAGTGCCATGATATGCTCCACCCGACGGAAGACAGGGCTTGCGACTTGGGGTGCAGCTGCAAGGTTGTAATCAAGCAGAAGCAAGTGTTTTTCTGCAAAATCTCAAGCGGGATTCTGCTCAGCTGCTTAACAAGAGAGAGGTGGTTTGTCATGCTCGCTTCTCCCCGTAATCTTCACGTACGCATGAAGAAACAGTTTTAGCTGTTCAGGCGTGCAAGGGTTGATGCTTCAGGCTGGCGAGCTCCACTGATGTACACACTCTGAAGTTCTGACCCTTGACACTCCCTGAATAAGGGTAGCACTCGCTAAATAGGTATAAGGTCATCTTTTTTCAGCTGTCAAGTTTAGGTTTCAGATATGCATATTTATATCCTAATTCTGAAAATGACTGCTGATTTTGTTGTGAAGCGTGATGGGTTTGTCTACTTAGAGCTCATTTTAGGACTGGAATCTTGAGGAGCATCAGTCCATCTCTGTAAACAGCAAAATATATTTTGGGAAAATCTTCTCTTTGTCTCTTTGAAATGGTTAATTATCTATTTAGATTTATGAAAAAGCATCATTAGAGCTGGATGCCCATTAAGTAGTTAAAATAACACCCTACTGCTTGACTATTTAATATATGCGTTCTTTGTTTTCATATGCTGTGGCTCTATAAAGTAACCGGGGGAAATCTCATGTGTGAATGTAAGCCTCCTGTATTTATCTGCGGGTTTTTGAAGTAACACTCATTTAGAAAAAAGTTTTTAATAAGAAGTCCCTAACAGAAGGTGAATGGTTTTACAGCTAATTTCTGCTTCAAGCACTAGGATGACATGCTTTTTTCAGTTCTGTACTGGAGTCTCAGGAGATACTGTATTTTTTAAATTGTTATTAATTAGAAATGAGAGAGCAATTTGTTAGGTTTAGACTTGATTATATTCTCCAGAAAAGCCCAGATAGCTCTAATGTGGAGAGAAGAGCCTAAAACTGCTTTGTATTCCTTCTGCACTCAGTAGCAAAGCAACTTTTCTATGAAACTTCTATTTTTTAATAATCTGGGACTCTCGGATTTTTTTAAATGTCACTGTTGATATGAGTATTCAAATTAAATCTGATACCGGTGCATGCAATTTCATTTGAAATCAGCAAGAGGTGATGATTTGACGTAGAATCTGACAGTCTGAGATTATGGTGGGGGAAATCATTTGGAAGAGTGTTGGATGGTCTGTACAGGGCCTCCTGTTTGCTGCTTCTGTAATAAAATCCAGTGTACGGTACGTCTTTGTTGAAAGCATGCGATGCCTTCCAAAAAGGCCTGACGGTGAGAGATTGTGCATTTCCTGACAGCCATTACAAAACGATTCCAGCTGTTCTTGAGAGGCCCCTCATGCTCTGCTGAAAACTACTATTTTGTACATCTTCTTTAGGATTTAAATGAGGTGATGTTTATTTTGCAGTATTGTTTAACTGGTTCTTGCTAAATAGTTGTTAGCACAACATACAGTTTTGGTAATGCTGGTTTTGTTTGTAATCTTTTAAGGTTGTGCTGGTGAGATGGAACGAACCATTCCAGAAATTAGCAACCTGCGATGCAGATGGAGGAATATTTGTTTGGATACAATACGAAGGCAGATGGTCTGTGGAGCTTGTGAATGATCGGGGGGCACAGGTTGGTATGCATGCTTTCTCTGCAGTCAAGAGCGATCAAGTCCTGAGAGGCAAAATGAAGAGGACAATGAATGGTACTTTATACCTTTCGAAAAGCACAGGAGAAAATTGAAACATTTATTTATTGAAAGGAATATGCAAGAATAGTCACAAAGACGCTTTGCAAGAACACTTGCTTTATCCAGTAGCCATGACATCAGAGCTATGACTGGGCTGATAGTTGCCCTGTCTGGTTCTGTGCAGTGCTACCTTTTATTAAAACAACAAAAAATTCCTACATGTCCCATACATCTATTTTCTTGTCTTTGATATGTTAAGGTAAGCGACTTTACATGGAGCCATGATGGGACTCAAGCACTTATCTCATATAGAGATGGATTTGTGCTGGTTGGTTCAGTCAGCGGACAAAGACACTGGTCTTCAGAAATAAACTTGGAGAGTCAGATCACCTGTGGCATATGGACTCCAGATGACCAACAGGTAATGGGGCTTTTAGAGATATTAATTGTATTACATCGATATGCTAGAGAATGTACCTCTTAAAAAGTTGTTAAATGAAATGGTCATTTTGTAAGAACAGTTTTGCTCAAAACTGGTGCTCCCACAGAGAACGAAAATTTAATTAATCCTGTCATTCTCATTAGGCAAATATGCTGGTGTACTGAGTTACCTATCATCACTTTTCCCCCCAGTTCACATGCAGTCTTATTCAAAGTTAGTTTGAGACGGGAATCTGTAGTTGTAACCCTAATTTGTTGATACAGCTGTCTTGAAAATGCGTTTGAGCAGAAATACAGCCTGGACTAGTAAACATCTGATCATTTCTGTATACATCTGTCCAGTCTGCACTTGCAGCAAAAGAAGTTCAAGGGACAGATACGGTTATGTTTGCCTTCACATGAGCAAATGGAACCAATTGATGAAGTTTCAGAGAGACCTCTCAGCCTTATGCAAACAACATAATTTAAAAGAAGGCCATTTTTCCAACCATTGAGTCCAAAACTCGCTGAGCTTTGAAAAAGACAGTTAAAAAATCCTTCCTTACTGTTTATCTAATACAGCATATGATATTGGCCACATCACCATTTATAGTGGGACTTGAGCTAGCCCATAGGTTTCATTTGCAGAATTTACAATGGCCGTTTGCCATTCACTGGTGAGCTTACTAGAACAGTCTTTCCTTCCACATGCTTGCTGTCATTACGGTTAAGGTGTGTATAATATAGTACTGAAAGAAATTATGGGAGTAGAACAGTGCAAAGAGAAACTGTGTTATGACCACAAGTGGATTATTTTCCTTCCTTCATTTTACACCACCATGAAAAGGTCCTGGTTCAAGACTCAAGGAACCACTGACTTTAATTTAGAATACAATAAATCCATACAAGATAGAGTTATTTTGGAAATTGCTAGTGGAATATAATGCCACTAATAAAATGCATTTCTGCAGCAGCATCTAATAATTCTAGAGTGCTCTGCAAAGACGCATGAATTAATTATTGCAGCACTGCTCTTTAAAGCCAGAGAGTCTAACTGCTTTTTTTTTTTTTAATCTGGGGAAATGTAAGTCTTGACAATAAATAATTTAGTCAAGATCAAGAGGAAAAGACAAGCAGCAGAAGTAGGAGGGGAACTAAGATCTAATAGCTTGCAGACCTATGTTTTAAACATGAGGCTGCCCCATTTGTGTGATACTCAGTTGCTGCTGCAGCATTTAGAAATATCTTCACTTGAGTGTTTAATTTGGGGTGACTGACTGCCTTTAATTCAATTTAGCCAATATGTTTGTGCTTTCTAATCTGGATGCTATGTAAGTGGTTATCCCAAAAAACAAACACTTGTTCAGTGTCCAGATAAGTGCATTTGAACAAAATGGACAGTTCCAGCTCGGTGAAAATCACTTGCTTGAGTTACGAGATTCTGCTGCTGACAAACTCATTGAAATAGAGACCAAAACCAGTCATGTCCTTGATGTTGCTCTGCACAGTTCTCCTAACCATGGGGTTTGCATGTTAACTGATGATGGATTTGTGTACTGTTCTCCAGATTTGGTGGAAAGGAGCGATCTTCTAATATGTATTTAGATGTATTTGTCTCCAGAGGCACAAGGAAATATGATTCACTGAGGTTCTAGGCAAGAGACTGTGCTCAGTTCAAACTAAAAATAGCAAATTGGGGGAGAAGGACATGGCATATATTACACACAAATAAGCACATATGGAAATGGATACCCTTACTAGCTTGTCTCCTTATCTGATTTCTCTCCTGATTTGTATCTGTGCAAATGAGAACAGAATATTATTCTAGTCTACAGTAGCTTCTGCGTCTTCCCTATTGCCTAATGTAATCTACTTGTCAATACAGTGAGTGAAAGATAAATGTCAAAATGTATATTTTCATACTATTCTTTTTGTCACCACTGTGGCACCATGAAGATTGCTAGTGAAAGTATTCCTGGAAAATGTCGCATTCCATGGTCCCATGACCTTTAACACAATTAACTTGGAAAGTTACATTTCCAAAGGGAATGTATTGTTCAGTATCAGTTTTCTGTTGTCCTGATAAAAATTTGCTCAGCACAGCCTGTCTGTTCACCTCACTCCTCAGTTCTCCTAACTTTCTCACTCAGCCCTCTGCTGCACGCATCCTCCTCTTTTCTTCAAGTCTCATTTTGCATCTTTTCTCCTATTTGTCTGTTCAACAGCAGTGGTCTAGTGCGTTATCACTCCCCACCATGGCTCTGTGGCAGCTCTGCAAGAGGAGGGTGATTTCCTACCACCATCTTTCTGTTGGAGGCAGGAAATGGTTGGAGCTCCAGTATTGCCAACCATTGCCAACCACTATGTCTTGTTTGACATAGTGGATGTGGCCTCTGAGTTTGTGTTCTTGCTGTGCTTTGACACAGGCTTGTAAGTAACGCACCTGAGGTAGTGGCTGATGCCACCTGTGGTTGAAACTCCATATTTAACGCTTCCCAAAATCTTTTGAGAGCTTAGATATGTGATGAGAACTAGAGAGATGGCCAGGGTGGAGTACGGTTCTGCTGAAACTGAGCATATAGCTGTATCTTTTAACTGATTTGGCACGCACTTTGCCCTGAGGAAGTTACTGGATTTAATTAATACTAGATGCAACTGTTATGCATTTTCTTGTAGGAGAAGAGTGGTATCATTATTCTTGTATTTCTGTTGTTTTTCAGGATTTCTTGAGCTCCCCATGTCTGTTGGGGACAAACTTTACTGTGAGTCATAGGACAGTTGATACAATCTGTTTGACTGCAATGCTTGCTTTCTTAGCATCATATGTCGTCAGATGATCTTCTCATGAAGGTCATTGGCAGATTTTTACTGTGGTTCACACCCAGGTCTTGAGTCTGGACTTTGAGCTATGGGCTTCTTCAGCTAATTCAATACATAGGCCTTTTGATTGTGATTCTACATGTTTATTGTAGATGACTAGAAGTTAATTTTCTCCCTTCGTTGTGTGTCTGTACTTCTGCTCCTGTGGAGGGCTTTGGGTGTTTCCTGCTACTGCACACTCTAACCAGAGCATGAGTCTGGCCGAGGCACAGAGCCCCATTATACTGATGGGCTCTTGAGGATAATGAGCAAATGCACAGAAATGGAAGACTTTACAGGACTGGGTCCTCTGTGTCTCAAGCAGAGTGCAACACTCGCGTTAAAAGTCGAACGGATGGGTTCACTCAGGAGTGCGACCTTCCTTTCACTGTTTTGGAATGTTTTTTTCAGGGCTACAAGAGGCCGTAGTAGAGCCTACTTCCTCAGGGTTGTGTGGAGTATTTTTCTGGTGAGAAGGCTCACCTAGGATCATGAAGGGATGAAAAGTATATTGGAAATAAAAAGTAAATTTGAAACATCAGAGAATGCTTTACCCTGTCTTGAAACAGTTCTGTGGTGTCGTACCACGCTTGTTTGCAAAGAGGGAGTGTACATACCAAGTAGATTGAATGGCTTCTAAAGTGAGGAAAACTTGAGTTTTATCTAGTCAAAGGGTTTATTTATAATTATAGAAGCAATGTCAATAAGTAATTGAGGATTTTTCCTAAGCCCACAAGTCATATAAAATGTGTTTCCAGTGCTTCATATCACCTCCTGTGTGCTTGCTCAGCTCCTGCTGACATTTTTCTATCAACTTCTGCTGGCCTTGGGCCATCCTGTCCTTCTCCCAGATTTTACCTATTAAAGAGGCTTGTTTCTGTTCACAATGGAGAAAGGCACAGTGACAGAGAAATGGATGAGAAATGTAGAGGGGTCCGATTATCCTCTTGTTTATAGCAATATAGTGTAACTCGCCAGACTTCACTGGGGTTGTTTCTATTGCTGTTTGTGTGTGTGAGAAGGGGATCAGAAGGAAGTCACACTCCAATAAAGGGAAGCCTTGATGAAAATTAATTAATATATTTTAATTCCTGGATATCCCAAGAAGTGCTATTAATCTGTATTTGGTCCTGCATCTCATCTAGTGTAAATTATCAGACTTTTCTGAGAGCTTTAAGTGCCCATTTCTGTTTTTCCCCCCTCCTCTTTCCTGTTATAAACATTTTTTTTGTGGAAATTTGGAGACTGGCCAGGATTCTCTTTGGCCAGGACATGACAGACAGCAGGTACGTGTGAACTTTGCCAGCATGCTCCATTCCATTTGCTTTGAAAGTAGGTATGCAAGCAGTTAGCTAATTTGATTGACATACTGCTGGGTACAACACTTAACTGTTGTATGTGGTCCCATCACAACACAACATGCGTTAGTACTAAGAACATGTAAATATAGGCCCCAAGTTTCAGCCTATTCTGTGTCTAATCATACAAAATTCTTCTCTTGGTGGAAGAGAAAAGCAGCACAGCGTTAGGAACAGATAAGGTGTGCACTGCAGGGTCTTAGGAGACACTGGAAGAAAACCTGTGAGACCAGTAGCAGATGAAATCAGTTTCTCTCAAAATGCAGGGTGCGGGAGGTCTGTATGTTGGGTTTTTAAAAAAATCCTTTGTAGTTTGCAGTAGCTGTGCAGAAAGGCAGTTCCTATGCTGTTAGTCACTCCTGCTCTCAGCCCTCGCCATCCCGACTCCCATGGCAACCACAGACGCTTCAGCATCTTTCTCCCTGACAGGCAGGAGGCAGGGACAGGCTTCAGCTCCTTCACCCTGCCTGCGGCACCCTGCCTGCAGCGCTTCAGGGTGGAGCCTGGGACCCAGAAAGGTGCTTCACATGAAGATGGGGATGCGTGCTACTTTCTGGGTCCAGTATTGTAGTCAGCTGGGATCTCTGTGCTAATACAGCACTTTGCCTCTTAGATGTCCCTGATAGCATCAGCATCGTGCCGTGCCAAGTGGCTGCCATGAGGTAGGAGCTACGGCACAGTTCTCACCAGGAGCTGGGAGCTAATTAGCAGGAAATGCTATCAAATGGTTACCGGTGGCGCCAGGCGTTTCATGAGCTTGCCTCTCAGGCTCCTTGGTATTGCTGTGGCTTTAGTCCCTGGCAGGAAGTTTAACTAATAAATCTATTATAATAGAATCTGCTTTTGGATCCCCCCATTTTCATCTGTGGACTATGATTTGCAGTTGCTACCGCCTTTTCAGGGAAATAGTCGTTCTGAACAACTCCTGAGCTGAAAGCCAGGATTAGTAGCCTTACTTAGCTTCCAGAACACGGCTTAAAAATAAGGATTTTATTCCTTGTTGTATCTGTTTGGGCCATGATGTCATCTTCTCACCTACGTCTTCTTTTGCTTGCTGCTCTGGAATGAGGAATTTGTGCTTCCATTCACCCTACTGTTTTGGTTTTAATCAGGTGCTGTAGCGCACATCTGATTCAGGCAGTCCTTGCTATTGCGGTAGTCACACTGATCAAGTTTAATTATGCTTAGACATCTAGCTGTGTGAAAAAAAAAATATCTCGAAGACAGCCTTCTAATGAGTTGACACAATGATGAAAGGAAGCTACAAAGAGGCAACTGGGGCAGTATAGGGAAGGCAAATATTTACCTTAATTATTATGAATGAAGGGAAGGAAGGACAAAATGAAAAAAAAGTACAGCCTGTAAAATTTGAAAGTGTAAGCAATTATTTTGGTCTTTATTAGACTACTTCTTGTCCCTATTAAGGATCTTTACAGGTTGACATAAAGGAGTCTTTAAAACGCCAGGGAATATCTATATTTTTGTTTGAACATATGAAAATGCATCTATTCCTCCATCCATTCTGGGTGCAGGAACCATCAAATGATTTCACATATATATTTACAATGACCAGAGCCACTCAGAATTGCACTGTAAGATACAGTCTTTGAGGAAGAACTGAAATACTTATTTTCATTGATGGATGAATGACTCAAATTACTGGGAAAAATGGCTAGAGGCTTTTTATAGCATTGAAGAAGTGTCATTAATTAACTAGGCAGTTTATTCAAGCCACAAGGACTGGAGACAATGGTTAAATTGCATATAAGGATTTTAACATTGCATGCTGCATAATTGAGCAGTACCATTAAAATGCAAAAAGAGGACAGGGGAAGGAGACTTCAGTTGTCTTTCAAGATAAATCTGCTTGTTATATAAAACAAACAGATAAACAAAACCCACCACAGTCTTTAATATTTTGGACTATTTTTAGAAGCATTTCAAACCTTTGTGTCAGACTTGCTATTAAAATTAATGATTTCTGCTTGCTTGTGCTAAGGGTTCTGTGAATGTTTAAATGTTTACTATCCTATTGCATCCTTTTATAGACAAAATATGTGGGGTTTTATATATACTTAGAATGTTTAAATATTTTTGCAGAGACTTTAGTATTCTTCGTTTATGTATTTATATGTGCTGGAAGCCAGCAACACTTTGTTTTTGTTCTTTGCTTGGTGACTTGATTTTTATGATGCCACATAATAGTGATAGATTTTGGCTGAAAAAGTAATGTGAATTTTAAGTGCTAGTTAGCCTTTCTTTCTCCAATCTCTTTTTATTATGTTGTTCTGAAGCTGCATTATGCAGCTATTTCTGAAAGAATAGATTTCTCGTCTTTTTCTGATGTCTATACGTAGTTTTATTAGTATTGTTTTTCCTTTGCCTTTTTGTTTGAAGTAGGTTTTCATGCATCATTCTGCTGAGAATACGGCTTCCAAAAAGAAGGAAGGAGAAGAGTTAAATAGCTTGGTGCGCCGTGCCTTTTTTTAGTTGTGCTCTCCTTTTCTCACTAGCAATAAGTAGCTACACTGCAGATTTCAGTACTCAGATGAGGACTTTATAGGCTCTGCCTTGAGCTTTGGGGAGGATAGAGAACAAGGATGTTCTCCTTGGAGCCTTTAGGATTCATCTGCAGCTTCAGGAGCTGTGGTGTCTCTCTGTGGGTTTATTTCAGACAAGGTTTTTCCTGCCGGGAACCCTAGTTGATACTGCATAGTTACTGAGCGGGTAATTGAAGGAGCGGAGCAACAAGGTGATGCTTCAATGTGCTTTCTTCTTCCCACTCGCTTCATCTGTGCCGTGCCTAATCTTTCCCTTGATGCTCTTCATCCAGCCTGTAGTGGCAAGACACTGAGAGAGCTGATGAGATGGTGCTATTTGTTCTAGTCATGAGGGCTGTAAGATGGGGGATGTTTATGAGCTGACAGCATCATGGCTCATTTTTTCTCAGTAGCTCCTGCAATGTTTCATGTCAACACTGTTTCAGATGAGTCTTGCAAAGAAATTTTTCCCTTAATGACTCTGTCTGAAAGGAAGAATACAACTGTTTTAATGTTTTGTTCATCTTTGTAGACAGTGTGTTTGATGTTTGTTACCACAAAAAGCAAATGGCTTTTTCTGCATCCCCTTGGATGCACAGTGTCCTAGGATGTACAGATCACCCTCAACAGTGTATCTTGTAACTCTTTTCCGTGATCTAACATGACACTCAGATAGGTCACAATATTCTTATTTTAGTTGACCAGAATTTGGGGTTTGTTAAGGTCTGCGCATTCTACCACGTCTTCCCCTCCCTCAGGAAAGGAAAGATGTCAATGGCAGTGGCAAACCAGAGATGGAGGGAGAGCTGAAGACTCATTATGCTATTCAGTTAATGTGTCCACTTAGCATTTTTGTACCCAGTACTGTTTTACATTTTTGGAGCATCAGTGTTTGAGTCAGCAAAGTAAAGAGGAGTGCAAACAGAAACACAACCAGTCTCTGTGTGGGAATTGGCAGGAAGAAAGAAGTTGTTTTCCTCTCCTCTCACCTTGCTGTCACTTGTACAGAAAGATTTGCTCATGCAGCCTGAAGTGTTTAGTTCTTTGGGACAGGGAGTACTTACTTGAAACTGTGTTTCTGAAAAGCACTGTGTTATGCTGTGGGGCAAATAGTAACAATGAGGACCTATGCAAGGTATTAGCCCATACTTTTTAGGCAGTGCAGGGAAAAAATGGCATCCGCTGCACGAAGCCGCTCTCTTTCTAAGAAGTTGTCATTTGTAAGGTAGGAAAGTTGTTTTAATTTGTTCGTTCAGATTTTGAGTTGATCAGGAGAGGGGGCATGTGAGTGGAAGTGTAATTCTTACAGAGGAACAACTCTCCAAACTGTGAAGGTTTTACAGCATTTTTCAGAAACAGCCTGTGTTATTCCCTTGCCAGAGCCACTTGGCTGAGAACGCTTTGGCCCCAGGACCCCTTTGGTTCATCCAGAGCTTTGTGGTCTTTCAGTTCAAAAGAAATATAGCTACCAGAGTGGTTAATTTAAACTTTGTTATTGCTGGGACTTGATCCGTCAATTTTTTGTGAGTTAGCAAGAAGACCAGGAGCCAAATGGGGTCTTGATCTTGGGTCAGATGTATTCAAGCCTGCGGACAGTCTGAAACCTTGGTGCAGGGAAGGAGGATTAGAGTGATTGAATCTGGGGGAGGAGATTTGTGGATTTCTGCACTATCTCTTGCCTGTGAACGCAAGGCCAAGTTTCATAGTAAATTGGAGATGAAAGGTGATATTTTTGGAAAGTGATATCCCATGGTCTTTCCACTGGTTTGACAAAAAGAGATAGTATGCCAATGGAAAGTGGGAGCAGTATCTCTTTGTTCTCCAAAACCCTTCCCATCAGTGTTTCATCCTGCGTGGATTCAACTTGAGCTCTCTGCTCTTTGTGCAGGAGCCAGTTTCTTGTCGGTGATCAGATGTTGAGGGATTTTTGGCGACTGCATCAGCTGAAAAAGGATTAATCCTTCCCTGCTTTCCTTCCTTTTAGGAGGATACTCATTCTTCAGTGCCTTATTTTGGTAACAATTTATTACTCAGCCTGTCTCCATGTTGACTCAGTTATACTTGACCTCACCCATTCTACGTATTTCCTGACCATGCTGAGTTACCCCTCCCTGCCAGCACCCAAGACCTAGAAGGAGAATGCAGAAGTTGAGGGGCTGCCTTCCATTTGCATACAGCTTAACACAGGAGCTTCTTGATTTTGTGTTATGAAATTCAAAACAGCAAAGACACTGCTTCTAAACTGCTTTGTATTGCATTTTTGCTGGTCGAGAGTGCAATTCCTGTTGCTAAGTAATACTGTTTTCAATTAGGAAAAAAAAAACCAAACCACAAAACCCCAGCAGAAACTCTCAGACTTCTAAAACTCTGAAGGAAATTTTAGCTTCAGCAGTCAACATATCTTTCAGGAAATGACTAAAACCTGAATTGGGAACAATGCAGGAAACTGCCAAGTGTATCAGTTGACTTCTTTGCCTGATTGGGTGGTTGTTGGTAAAACAAATTGCATTTTCCCACCTAACAATAACAAACAGTTGTTTTTGTGGCTATATATAATTGGATATATGTGAAAAATATGTGTTTTCCTCGACACGCGTGCACTTTCCTGGCAGAGTGTAGTTAGAAAACAGAAAACGGCGCTGCTTGAAGAGTGTTCCAGAGTACTTCTGCTGTGGGAGCTCAGTGGTCCAGGCTCGGAGTCCTGTTCATATTAAAAGCTACAGAAGATGTTCTGTAGAAGGTGTTCCAGCTGCTGGCTTTTGGTTCATTTTGCATACTACTCCGAATGTGATTTGAGACCTAACACAAGTTTAAAAAAAACACAACAGAATTCTTTTCCATGTGTAAAGTAAACTGAAGCATATTGTTAATTCACTAAACATTATATAGAAAGGCAACTCTTTTGACTTAAAAATCTAATTGTTTTAGGATTCTTTCTCGAAAAATGTCTCAAGAGTCAATAAAGAATATAGAAATGTGTGTACCTGGAAATACACAAGTTAGAATTAGTCCAGGGGCGTATAATAATCATTCTTTCTGTGATTTGCCAGAATGCTTTCAAATAACATTATTTTCACCTGGACAATTACTTCTATCCCTGTGTGTCCAGAGTAGTTGTATAGCTTGAGATCCTGGTTTTGAGGCTACGTACATTTTTGACTCCTGAAACGGCATGCAAGGCTGTATCTCATTTTCAATCATTCAGCTATGTTACACTATTTTAGAGAGAAATACAGCCAGTGTGGTTTGAATTCCCAGGTTTTAGCGTTTCAATATTTATTAAATGGATTTATCACCAAGATCTCCAGTGTATTTACTTTGTCTTGTCATTTGAGGGCTTTGTAATAGTTGTCTAGACCCTATGGACTTTGTTAGAGAGAGAAGGAACAAGCCTGAAAGTAGGTAACTAAACCAGCGCTGCTTCTGAAAGCGTTAATGGTCTCGAATGAGAATTTCACTGCTGTGTATATATGCAGTTAGCTGAGTGATCTCGTGGTGTATCATCCTTGTGTGGGGCTGGTAACTCCTTATGTCCAAAGGAAACAAAAACTCTTCTCAGTTTTTTCAGACATAAAGGCAGTCAAAGAAAACCTTGTGCTTTCCTCCTGAGCTTGTGTGTGAATTGTGGTGATGTCTTTTTTTGTGTCGGTTCAAGAAATCATTTTACAGCGGTTGAATTTTTAATGGAGATAAAAAGTATTCAGCAGGAGAGCAGCTGTCTCCCTCTCTGGTTTTCTCCCTTTCTCTCTGCATTTTAAGGTGAAAAGGAGGAAAGCCAGAAATACCACACTGAGAAAACACAAACGTTCACTTTTTAATGTATCCTAAGAGGCAGCTGCTGCACTGTCTCCTGCTTTGTGATGGAGAAACAGTAAACAAGAAGAGCACAAGGAATGCAAAATGCTAATACCACAACTAAATGGACTGCAAAATGTTGTAACTCAGCCTCTGCGAGATTGGCATTTTTTTGTTAGGCTAACGAATGAAAATATTTAAAGGCAATAATTTTCCAAGTATTTCCTAAGCCTACCTGCATAAATAGAAGGTTGATCCATTATTTTGTATATTAATCAGTTTATAGTTCAGTTAATTTTGGATCAGCAAAATAGATTTATCTCTATTAGTAAGGTGGCATTATGGTGACAACTGTGAAGGCTGTCCTATCATGAATACTAATGTTTGTGCAGACGGTTAAATCAGGGCAAACAGTACGAATTCAACTTCCTTGAACTGCTCAGCATCTTCCGACAATGCAAATGCAGTTGGCCTTATTAGCGTTTTTGCAGAATGTAATTTCTGAGGTACGGTGCTGACTTTTTCCTTTGCGGGGGAGATGGGGGAGAAGGCTGAAGGAAAAAGCATAAAGACAGGTCTAAACTTTGAAAAGGGGAATGTCAGGTAAACAACATTGGATGAGGTGGCTGCAAATGCAGAGGTACCCAGGGTAAACTGTTAGTAGCATCATTCGTACAGCAAGACACGTGTGCCAAACAGAAAAGGAAACAGAAAGGCAAAGAATAAAACAAAATGCTGAAAGAGCAAGGTTTGCAAAGTGGGTAGATGGAAGAGGAGTCCTCCAGACTTTGGATACACAGCCCTGGGGAATGTTTAAAAACCCAAAGCATAAGTTTTTGTGAGATCATTCATGGTTTACTTGATCACAAGACGTTGGTGAGATTTCTGCCCTGGGCTCCTCCTTTATTGTTGAGAAAATCCGCACTGAGTCTGAGGAAATTAAAAGAGGGTCCTGGAACAGGTTAGTTTGAAATGCAGCAAGTCCCTCTGTCCAACTGGTACATCCAAAGATTATCAAGGATCTTGGATATGAAATAACTTAGCTGATAGCAGAAATAATCACAACTCTGTTCTAAGTCTTGAAAAGCAGCACTGTTTTCCTGTAATACATTTAGAAAAGTTTTTAAGAACAACCAAGAAATGTGCAAATAAGGTTTACATCCACACCTTGCAACTGGTTAAAGCAAAAATTGAACATGGAATTACAAAACACCTGTAAACTGGTCTGAAAAGACCTAGGTAGGACATGTCTTCCAGAGGGAGATCGTGTCCCCCTAGTCTCTCAGAAGTCTTTGCATGTGTCATTAAAAGTGGTGGCTAGAAAAAAACAGCCGAAATGGTGTATTTAGTTCTGAAAAATTCAACAAGTTCCAATGCAAACAGGCCCCCCCTTAGGATTTCCTGACAGAATTACCTGCATGTGCACTTTGATGTTGTGGGGATGTATCGTCTGCGTGAATGATTTGGCAGGTGTAGAAACCTCAGCAATTTATAACAATACATATTTTACTTAGTGTGTTTGGATGGGTTAGCAGTGCTTAGAACTGCCCAGGAGTCAGTCTGCAAAGGGGGAGACGAAGTAGTCAATTTGCATTATAAAAATTGGACCGGTGGGTTTGCCTTGGTTTCACGCTATATATTTTAATTTTTTTTTTTAATTTTAAAATACTTACTGTTGTTTAAAATATTAACTGTTGTGAGATAGCAACATTTATGGGTTACATACAGTTATTTGCATTAATAAGGGCTGTAGAAGGCTTTAGAATTTTAAGTCCAATAGAGCTCAGTTTGCTGGACTGGTCCAGTAAGCACCTTTTAGGATGCATATAACCCTTTGCTTTTTTCTAATGTGATCAGTCACTTCCTGTAAAAAACTTGGTGTGGTCACTTGGTCCTTCCACCTACAACCTATACGATGGGAGAAGGAAGAGATACAACTCAAGAAATTGCTCAGTGGAGTTACCATAAAGCTGGCAACTTAGCTACTGCTTAGGGGACATTAGACCACCTGGGAATTCACGCAGATTACATTAATTTTCAGAACATTTCAGTGCATCCAGGAACTTAAATGCAAACTGTTAATGCGCCTTGCATAGTCCAACAAAGCAAGTTCTGTGAAATCCAAAATTTTCACAGAAAGACAGAACAGGATGGAGTTTACTAGATTCATTTTCAATGCTGTTTTAATTCACTGAGCCTGTGAGTTGTTTTTCTTCCCTCAGTTGTCAGATGTACATTCTTTCTAGAAAGTCAAAGAGGTTCTTTTAAAAATCTTGGGCCAACAAGAGTAAAGCAGTTGTTCCTGTTCCAACCTCCTATCATCACAATACTGGAATCTTTCACTTTAAAAGTGCTATCCTGAAGTAATCTCCAGTAGCTTCCAGTAGCTACAGCAAGTCCAGTTTTTAATAATTCAACTTGAGCTTCAATCAAAGGCCTGGTCGTTGCCCTGGTGCAGAATGACAACCTGTGTTCCGAAAATGTGTTGATGAGATTTCCTGGGATTTTTGTTTCACCATCAACATTAGAAACCTTCAGCGTTGCTACTAAATGTCGTGAAGGAAGCATCTTATTTTATCAATGTCTTTCGGCAACAGTATTGACTATTCAGTTTGTACAACAAAAACCTGAGATTGGGAATAATTCTTTCTTTTGCCCCTCATATATACATCAAGTTATTTCATACGTTATTGCTGGGATTGGATTGTCCTCAGTTATTATAAAAGTCAAAGTGACTGCAGTTCTGGAAAGCTTCTTTGACAATGAGCACAGACTAGGAGGTAGGAATGGACAGTAGGTAGGTTCCCTGGAGATTTAAGTCAGCACAGTTTCATTGACTTAATGAAATTGTTATGATTTATAGACTTTTCTCAGCTACTGCCTATAATCAGATGTGGTGAGATGGCAGGATCTCCCCCTTTCCTCCTGGGCTAGTGTATTCAAATTAACATAAAGCTTGAGCATTCTTACTGTTCATGAATTCAGTTTGCATACATTAAACCAAATTAAATAGCAACAAAATATATTTTGTGCAAAAATAACATCACTATTAGTAAATTACAGTTCTCTTACAAAGTAGTGGTCCTCTTGAGCTTGGACCTTCAATGCTCCAGGTTGTGGTTGCTCCATTGTAGCGCTGTTGATCTCGGTGCTGACAAATCATTTTCTGCTACTACTGTATCTGGTCCAGACCATTACAGCATCAAAACAGATCTCACGGGAATAGTGACAGTTCAGCACAACAGATCCACATGTAGCAAAGTCACTGAAGAGGTTCAGGTTGTTCCTCTTGGACTGAATTTTTTTTTTTTTTTAGCTTCTTGGCTGTTATAATACTCATTTCTTCATGAAAAAATACCTTCAGAGCAGAATACCCCAGACTGAAAATTGAAGACTCTCTGAAATCTAGGGCGTTTAAAGGGATTGCAATCTTGAATGATAATTTCTTGGATAATAGTTTAAAAACTGATGAAAAACCTTTAGATTTACCAAAACTAGCTTGTGAAACTCATCACAAGTTACCACAGAGGCTACGAGGTCAGCACATTTCAGAGAAGGGTGTTTTTCAGGTATTCGAATTTGCCATAATAAGTAGGAGTCACCCCAAGCTTGGATTTCATGGACAACCCAGACACTTGTGTTTCAGGACTGAACCCAACTTTCAGCACTTGATACCCTTAGAAAACTGTGTGTGAATTATCCCAATGCTGTTTGTCACAGTTTTCCCTTCAAAGCCTACACCACCAGGATACCATTAGAGACAAGAGAAGAGCAGAACCACTTAAAAATAAATACTTGGGATTATTTTTTAATTACTATTGTTATCATTTAGCTTTTGCATTCAAGGGTTAACAAGCCACTATAACTTGTTCATTACCTTTTCCCAGTGTTCCCTCAGGCCTCCTGGATCTGCAAATACCTGAAAAATAGGAACGTAGGCAGCTAAAATACAACCTTTTAATTTCTCCGTTGGATCCTTCAAGCATACCCTGTGTCTCAACCTTTTTTCTGAAGGTCAAGAGAGTTTTATTCATCTGATATAAGTAGCTTGAGTGTGGCATTTATAACTTGAGTAATGTTATGGATGATAACACCATTAGACATTTTTACAGCTGCAGCAGGAGTTCAGCCAGCAGGACTATCAGCCTGATAAATGCTTTTATCTTAAAGGTTGTATTGCTACAATAACCCTGAAACTTAAAGCTGCTCCTCGAAACCTATAGCCTGGTTAAAGAGATGAAGAGTGCCCTCTGACATTTCTAGGTTGCTAAAGAGCTTTCTCAGGTTCCAGTGCAAGAATGAAGATGTCCACATGCAGCTGTTCTGATCTGGATTGGAAATTACTGTAGGACTTTGTAATTTTAAATGAAATGGGGGCAGTGCTACTTGAAAGAATTAGCATTAGGTTGAGATGAGACTGAACACTGGCTGATGAGTCCCAACATTTTGTTCCTACCCAATTATGAAGTGTTTCTACAGGAATTTAGGAGGCAGAACTCTTATACTGCTATTTTCAGAAACAATAGAGCGTTTCACCTCTTCTGTCTGGGTATTTTGCAGTTACAAAACTCCTAGGAGACTGGTAAAAAACTGATCTATAGAGTAGGCTGAAAGTGGTGTGAGAAGCTAGCAATGACAATTGGTAGGATTTTGGCTTTGTAGAAGTTGTTTGTTTTGTAGACATCTGAAAGGGGGGTGGTTATGTTCTGAATGTAGATAGTGAAAGTGGCTGTGGACTGATTATGCATGCAAAAGCAGTTGACATAATGAACAGTGTGAAAGGAGATGGCATGATACAAGTAGAAGAAGAGTAGAATAAAGGACCATGAGAGAAGGGAGTGTGAGATGAGCAAAGGTCGAGTTCTTGGAGTTGTATCTAAGAATAGCCATCTGAGACTTGTAGCAAACTTTAGCCACTGTTTTAACCCAGCAGCTATTTAATACAAAACTCTTTGTAACATGTAATGTAATGATTGCAGTTAAGACAGCCAAATACTGTTTTTTCATTGCTTCTGATAATGTGAAACAACTCCATTGATTTTCTTAACTAAATAATGACTTCACTGGAGTTCTTCTCTTAAACTGCTATTCTAGTTTACAGCCGTCTGTGTTTCCTGATTTTCACCTTGATTATAGAAAAAATTTTAGTACTTCTTCTTTTTGACTGAGACTTTTGAAGCCACCTTTCCTTTCTGAAACTTTCAAAAGTGCAACCATGACAATTGCGTCCTCGGTGAGTACTGTTGTATAAGTCTGATATAATACATAGTTTGAATGCTGCAAGTCTGGCACGACATCTCGGAAGGAAGATAGAAAGGAAGACCTCTGGTAGCAGAGGTCAACAAGGATGACTGGAGGCTTTGAGCAACAACACTACAGGGAGATCCCAAGTAGGCTAGTATTCTTCAGCTTAGAAAAGAGATGAGTAAGGGATTAGGTAATAGAGGTCTATAAAATGGTGACCAATGTTGAGAATGTAAGTAGGGAACCATTATTCTGTATTTCTTTTAGCGTTAAGAGGTAAAGGTTAGCTAGTGAAATTATCAGTTATCAAAGAAGAGGCAGTATTTTTTGCTGGAAACTACATGAGTGTGCAGGGGAGGTGCGTGTTTCGTGTATCCTGTTCTCTTCCTCTTCCCCACACACTTGACCACTGTTAGAGATTAGATATAAGGCTAGATGAATTTTTGATCTGGGCATATAATTGTTAGAATCTTAAATTTACACACACCGATAATAGGTGGTAGACTGAAGGGCAAGTATAAGATTTACCCTTCCTTTTAGCTTAATTTTTAATGCTGGCTCATTTTCAAGTTGATGATTGCCCTTAAACTCACTTTAAAACATATTTGCCTCATACGGAATTACATGATAGCAGCAGCAGCCTTGGCTAATGCATTTATTGTTTTGTGGATTTATTAATCCTTATTTTCTGATGTTTTTCTAAAATTCATCAAATATGCATGATCTTAACTTGCTTAAAGCCTCAAGACAGAAAATGGTTATAAAAAAGAAATTGTAGATTCCAGTCAGTCTGACTTCAGTCAGCGCACATTGGCTAGGGAGTAGTTTAGGGGCAAGAAAAAAACTTGTGTTATCCATTTTGTATTTGAAATGGTTGGTAGAAGCTCGTCTTCATCTCTTCCTGAACGCGTAATATATTCCCTTCCTCTTGGACTATAATAATCTACTTCCAGTTGACTGATCATGTTGTTTTTGGAAGACATTCTCCACACCTTCTCTCAGCTCGTCAACTGAATAACCTGTCCTCCTCTATTCACCTTTCAGTTTCTTATAAGCTGTTTGAAATCCCTGCTAAGACCTCATTTTTGTCAGCTGTGCCTTTTGATATTGTTATGATTGATGCATACCTCGGTTTCTGCCACCAATTTTAGAAGTTTCTGTATAATCCAAGAATACTGCAGAATCTGTGGTAGCCCTTCTGCCAGCTCACTTTGGTGGTAGTAATGGCCAAGTTCAAATAAAGTGTAACGGCTCATATTAAAGTGAACAAAATGCACTGCAGCATGAAACATTAATTGCTCAGAGATGTTAGGAACTTACCTCTAGACCCTGGTGCTTTGACTTCATTCTTTAAATACATCTTTGGTTGTGGTGTCCTATTGTTGGCACCATTTCACATCCCTGACTGCTTTGCTTTCAATTAATTTCCAGTGTAGCTAGTTAATTACAGGATGCATTTGAAGGAGGCTCCAGTGGCTGACGTTTGGTGGGACTGAGGACCGTTCTGTTATTTTCAGGTACTGTTTGGCACTGCTGATGGACAGGTTATCGTCATGGACTGCCATGGCCGAATGCTGGCCCACGTACTCCTTCATGAGTCAGATGGCATCCTCAGCATGTCCTGGAACTACCCCAGCTTCCTGGTGGAGGACAGCAGCGAGAGCGACACAGATTCCGACGACTATTCCCCACCGCAAGGTAGTGTTGTGTGCATGTTCTTCTGTTGCAGGTTTGCAAGCATTCATGAAGGTATCTTGAACACCAGGGAATGGTCATGCTGTACTGAAATAGTAGGATGGCCGTGTTTTCAAGCTGGTAGAGGCCAAAAGATGGTGCGTTCCTGTGGAGGTAGTGTGGGGGATGGAGCAGAGGCCTGGTAGGGGGAGTGGGTTCATTCCCAGCTCTGCCACCAGCCTCGCTGCATGGCTTGCTGTAGGTCATGTCCCATCTGCATTGCTCTGCCTCCGTTTGCACGAATGAGATAGCAACACAAAGCTCAAAGTTTTTAGTGAGGGTGAGTGAAAAACACTAGATAGGGGCATATCAGGTTTCACTCATAAGCAGATGTGAGGTTTTGCAATGGTCTATATGTATGGACGTAGTCAGAGTGTAGTCACAGAAGTTAATGCATTATTGTATAGATTCATGTGAAAAGGCACCACTACTAGGCATAGCAGAAGGTACTACATCTTTAATTTTATCTCTGTTTCGTGGGATTTCTGTAATGCTCATCATTATAGTCCCATCCTTGATAGTCCTGACATAAAGAGCTCGATAAATTCCGTAGAAGGATTGGAAATGAAAATATTTCCTGCAATTACACAGCATAGAAGAACGGTGACTGGAGCTGCCTGGAGTTACTAATTCCCATGCTTCAGAGCATATTTCCAGATTGAGTGTCAGGAAGAAATCCTTCCCTGCCCTTAAGTATAAATATAACTCATTGGGTAAAATGCTTTGGTTTTAAACTCTTTGGAAATCATCAATAGCAAAGAGCTAGGAGGGCTAGGTATCCATGCAGTCAGCCACATCCTTCTTATTCAAGTAATGCTAATACTTCTCCTTGTTAATGATATTGATTAGTCTCTAAGATAGAGGTGAGCTGTTCCTCTGTTCCAGTGTATAAAGTCTGAACTAAATTAAGAACTAAATTAATATGAGTGATTGTACAATGAAAAATTTAAATACGTAATAGCTAGAAATAATCCTGAATTTGCATCTCAGATCCACTGAACCACCGAATTGAGGACTCTTGCAGTTTTAACTCTAATTTCAATTCAGTCAAAAAATCTGCTTTTTCCAGAACTGTGTATATATGTGAATATAATAAGCATATGTATTTAACAAATAACTATAGAAGATAACGTGCTCATCTGGTAAAATGTTAGCATCTTTTAAAACTGAGTTTTGTTTTGGCTTTCATACCTCACTTTTGGTACTGGGTGAGATTTCTTACCTTAGAAGAAAAGAAACAAACTTCAAATTTCTTAGCAAGCTTCTAAAGCATTCCAGAGAACAACATTAAATTGTTTTTTCATTGTTTTTTTTTTTTTAAATACTGAGGTCTCAGTCGGAGGATGGTGAAGTTGCAGAGTACACAGATGAGAACTTAAATGATCCGAATGCACTAGCTGTTTCTGAGTCAATCAGGGGGTGGGTGGACTCGTTACAAGCCTACAAGCCTATTTTAATGATTACCCAAACATGATGTGTTTTCTTTCGAGCAGATGCAGCATAAACCTCCCAAAGGTGACAAACCTTTGACTCACACAGATGTGTAGGAAGGACTGGAAGTTTGATAGGTTTTTCTTATTAAATTATATACACAGAGAGATGCTAATTACTAGACATCTTTCTCCAAAATGCTTTCTGATCAGCTTTTTTACGAGCTCAGGAAGCAACATGACTTTTAACTGGCTCTGCCATTTTTGTTGACTGAAAAGATGCTGTCTGGGCCTTGAGAAGCACTTTATCAGGGGCCAGCAGCATCTCCTGTCAGAAATTGTAAATAAAAAGAGTTAAACAGCGAATGCTACAGATGGTGATATTGGTCATGAAGTATTTGAGCAAGGGAATTTCAGTGAATGCTGAAAAACAAGCCCAGAGGAGCAGGGACTTTGCAGAAATGGTTTTTTAAACCAAGTGTTCCATTTGGGCACACCTCTACCTTTGAGTGCTTTGGATCCTGTTGTGCAGGTTGGCAGGTAACTTTTCATGCTGCTGCCTAGCTCTTGACATTTAAAATACGGTAATTTGTGAAAGGTCAGTATATTCTCTTAGAAGTTCTTATAATGTCTCTGTATGACTTCAGGAGGAGTCCCCAGCACTTGCCCAAGCAGAAAGTGTATCTAACAAATAGCTTTTAATGTGATTATATTGTTTATTACACTGGTTTTCAACTTTGGTCCCAAGGAAACCTTCCAAAGCACGGGTTTTCAATTTGTGGACACTTTGGGGAGTTGACAATGGAGAAAGATTGAAAATTACTGCTGTATAACACAATAGTATATGCGTAAATCACTTTGGATATACTGCGGTAAAAATTCACACAGTAAAAGTATTAGGGTTTCACAAAGCAGACAAACTAACTAGCTAAACCTGCTTTGCTTTTGCCCATAGATGATGCAGACATAAGCAGGTAGAGTTTGAGACTTGGGACCGCTCCTGATTGCGGTAGGCTGAAGTACAGTGTACTTCAGCCTGGATGTAATTACTTCTGGTTGCTTGCCTTTTGCCCACTCCAGAGCCTTGTTTTTGCAGATGGACCAGCTGCGTATCCAGTCCCGGTGCAGAACACCAAGCCACTGCTTACTGTCAGCTTCACGTCGGGAGACATCAGTTTAATGAACAACTATGACGACTTGTCTCCTACTATCATCCGCTCAGGGTTGAAAGGTAGAAAAGGAAGCCATTTCACCACCTTCCTGTTTTTCTTGTATATTTAGTGATGTGTGTATAGATCGTGTTTTTGCTGTTGTCTCTCCTAACCCATAAGCGCTCAGCCACTGTTATTGCCATTTCCAGCAGTGACACCTGCTGGTGGAAGAGCAGCGCTTGGCTGATAGAGTTTTTGTGTTTAAAAAAATGTTTCCGTTTTTGAGATCGTTTTTTATGGCAGTTTTGTAGAGCAAATTGATCTGTTTGCTGTTTTTCAGCTGAATGTGCTAATATGTTTATGCTTCTTTGTGTGAACGCCTCTGCTACATAACACTTCCTTTGCATCTTTAATTCACAAGGTCTCCTCCCATGCTTTTGGTAACCAGGTATGAATCGCAATGCTGCTTTGACTCCCACAAATTTTGAACACTTGCTAGAACTATTAATTATCGAGGCAACTTATTCAGAGAGAAGAAAAATTCTACTGATTAGTTACTATACATCTTGCTAAGTGATGTGTATGAATGTTTGGAAGATCAGTAGTCCATGTAAAATCTTTAATTCATGTTGAAATTTTTACTGTTCTTACCTACCAAAGGAGTACCTTACTTTGCCAACATTCTCAGTACAATTTACGGTGCTTTGCCTGGAGAGAAGTTTTAATTCACTATGGCACAAAAGCACATACTTAAATGTAGGTTCCATTGATTCTTCTTCATCTCCACAGATAAATTAGTTTTATATTAGATTTAAAAAAAAATAAATTAAGCCGTTGGAGCAGACTCTTAACTGTTCTGTAACAGTAGGTTATTTTTGGTGAAAAGTTGCCCTAACACCAGCCCAATAATTTTTGGGTGATCCACTATGTAGGGTAGTCTTAGGAGGTTAAAAACTCACCTTTGAGGTTTCATTTCCACTCCTGCTTCCATCTGTGCCAACACAAGAAACACATGGCTGGCAAAATGTAGCATCCTGGGACAACCCTGTGATCAAGGAAACTTCTTCAGCTGAAAGGACACCTAAAGTCTGGGAAACTGGAACCAATTTAGAGAAGCTCTTGTTACATCCACCAAGGGGTGTTCCCAGCATCTCTACAGAATTACAGTAAATAGGAGAGGAGGTAGTCTTGAGTTGTCATCTAATCTAGCTTTCAGCTGGAAACAGTAGGAGAAACAAACTCCATCTTATTCTCTATTTAAAGTTGCAGGGCTCTGTCTTGCTGAGGATGTCTGTCCTGTTTCTCTTTCCCCATTGACTTTCACGAATGGAAAAAAGATCCTTTAATTATGTCACCCTCCTCTAGCAAAATATTAATGTACAAGCTACAGTAGAAATATTTTTTATGATTGTAAATATTGTTGACACCAGTAGAAGAAGAATGTGCAACATCTTGCTGGATTGGGAGTGTGTATGAGACAGAGAGAGAAAGGTGATTGGGATATCCCTTTCTGTTGTTTTGAAGCTACCCATTGTACAGTGGAAAGTATTTTGCATATAGCTGTCATATAGATGTAAACTTTTTCTCTACTTTCTTATCGAATTATTTTTCAAGTGATTGTAATTTTACTGGTTGTTATCACATGCAAGAATGTGCAAAACCACCCAGTTCAGGGTCTCCATCCTCTCCAGCCACTTGGTATTCTGCTGAGAGTGGATGGTCTGCAGTATTGTGTGTGAGTCTTAATTCACGTGTCTCTGTTGGAAATCTGTAAGTATTGCTTTGTGGTCTCTGCAGCAGATGCCCTTGTCTTTATGGACTACTCAGTGTATTTTTAAAGCAGGCAACTAGAAAACTATTTCAAGCATTACCAATATATTTTTGCTGTTCTACGAGCTTTGCATAGCTTTCATTTTACTGGGAGCATTCATATTAAATTGATGCAAAAAAACATTTGCTGTTGGATGAGAATTTGATTACCCAAATACAAGTTCTTCTTTTCATCCATCTTGAACGCTCATGGAAGTTTTATCAGTTCTAGTGGAGGTCCTGAACTGTTCAGTTGTATCCTTTCTTTTTTTTTACACTTTTTAACTCAGTGATTCTCAATACACTGCTACCTGCAGAACTGCTGAATTGCATCTACTAGTTGCACTAGTTAGCTACAACTGCTACCTGCAGAGCTATTGCACATTTAGAGTGCTATCTATTCAAGGTTTGCTGATATCCATGCCTGTAGTGGCTGGCAAATAGTTTTGAGGGATGGCTCTGATCCACTGATTCACTTGCAGACTGTTACCCTAGATGAAACCTACATCTAATTTCTAATCTCTGTGCTTGCACTGAAACCTACTTATCAGTTGAGCTATTTTATGTCAAGTTTCAATAATCATTGAAGACCCCGTTGGCAGTGCAACCATGCTGTAGAGCCATGCTGTCCTGGGGGGATGCTGCAGCCCATGCCCAGGCCTTTTCTGCCTTTGCAGCAGCCTAATTCTAGGAGTTTTGAGTAATCACTCAGTGTAATCACTCCTCTTCCTCTTGGTATGAGGACCAACTGAAAGTTTTGCCTGAAGACACGTATCCAAAGGAGACTGCTTTTTCACGTTGATAGTTGTGTAGTCAGTCCAGTTACCAAAAGTGGAGTTGATCAGCTTGTCTTATTGATTTCTAACCTGCCTATTGTTATACTCTCTGAGAAAGATGAATAAATGCCCTTGCAGATTACTTAGAGGGCTGAAGACTAAGAGAAAAAAAGAGGCATACAATGCCTAGCTGTGGAAAAATTATCTTGAGGAACATGCGTCTTGCCTCTGATATGTGCAGAAGCATAATTCCCATGAGAAATATCAGAAAGTTGAAATAATACAAAACCATTTTAAATTGCACATAAAAGTCCCTGGGAATGACAAGTTGACAACTTGAAAGAATTTTGAGATCCCTCCTGCCAACTCTCATTTCTCTCCTGCTTCTTCATTTGAAGACAGCTTCTCGCCCACAAATGTCTTCAAAAGGTTCTTGGCAGATTGAGCATCCCAGAGCACAAAAGTTTTGTCTTTACCTTCACTTTGTCTCAGCACAAAATAGCTGCCTTTCACCTCCGGTTTAAGAGTAAAAAGGTTTAAAGACTAGCTCAGTATTCCTTGCACGTGCAAATCTGGCTGTGGAACACAAGCAGAAACACAAAATACCGGTTTAGTGCTCTTGTTGCCGTGTGACAAAGAGCTGGAGGATATAAGGGTTTGAAATTAGCATCCCCAAATTAAGCTGTGGGCGTTCCTCATCGTGAGGTAACAGTAGGAAAAGTAACTGATACCTATATTCGTATCCATGTACATGAGAGATTAAGCAATCCCTGTGTGCTTCTGGCAATCTCCTGCTAGACAGATGAGTAGATTTTCACAAGTCATGTGTCAAAAGAAAACCTATGGCATGGAGGCCATCTGTACTTATGGACAAAAATCCAAAAGTCTTTCTAGTTTGGTGTTATACCAAAATATAACTCTACTTTGAGTGATACTAAAAGTTATATTCACAGCAATGAGAACATGAGGCATTGCCAAATATGCTGCTTTTTTGCACTCTAGGCCTTTCCAGACAAATACTCTGCTCTCTACTGCTGCTGTCTTAGTCAGTGAGATTATTTATGTGCATATTAACTTAATTCCAATTATTTACCCCAAAGGTGTGCATACAATCTTCCACATCAGTTTTAGTATCTCTAATACATTCTTGTACTTAGGAGCAACCACTGATTACATTCTAGACTCACCACAGAGAAAGAAAAATGAATGGTTTTTACACCTTTTTTGCAATTTACAAAATAAAAAGAAAGTCATTCTTGGAAGTGCATATGAAGCATATTTGCTACTATTTCGATGAAAGGATTTAGGTTTCTAAGTATTTAAGTAATGTTTGAGAGTGTGATTTAGCTGTTCAAGTCACTTTGCAGCATCTGGAAACGCTGTTCCTACTGCTTCTAATCAAATGATTATCGCAAACTGTCTTTGCAATTTCAGATGTGGTGGTACAGTGGTGTACACAAGGAGACCTACTTGCGGTAGCAGGCATGGAGAAGCAAAGCCAGCTAGTTGACCTCAGCAATGGTTCCCTGTTGAAAAGCGCACTTGTCAAGTTCTACAATGTGCGCGGGGAACATATCTACACTCTGGAGACACCTGTGCAGGTAGGAGGTATTTTGAAGTCAGTTCTCAATGCTTTGCTGACGCGCTTTTCCCACATCAGTTCTTTGGTATAGACCTGCAATGTGAAAAAGTTTACAAAACCTCCTGAACACATTCTGAAGTACAATATAGATAAAAATGCACAATAAATAATTATTGTTTGCATTAAGATAGACATCCAAGAGTGCATCTGATTCTAAGGCCCACTCTACTAGGTATTGTACAAACATATAGGGAGAAACAGTCTGTTTCCCAAAACCATTGGCCCATGAGCAGAGAAGGCAGAAAAAGGAAATTCTGTTGTTTCACGGGTAAGTGACTGAAGAGAAAAAACTGGATAACATGCTTGACATTGTAGCAGAGCCAAGAACTGGACAAAAATATTCCAAATCCAGGGTCATAACCACAAGATTATTCCCTCTTTGTTATCGCTCTAATTTTGTAATGTACAATCAGTGGATCTGATGCAATATTCTACTTTTTCTGGCATCAGACAGAGAAGGATGAATCAGAAAGTCTTGTTTCTGTTCCCACCTTCTGTACAGACTTTCACTGTTACCTCGGTCGTGTTAGTTGACAAGTAAATGTCAGCACGTGGTCTGTGTGCTGCTTAGGAGCACGAAATGCTTCATAGGGCTTTGCTGATATTTCAGAACCCAGCTGAATGTCACTCTACAGTTTATTTCATTTTCTGCAGAATAAGGCTGAGTCCATTCTGATTTCTGACTGTTACCAGTGAAACTTAATTAATTTATAATAGCTTTGAAATCTAAAAGTGAAGGAAAATGCTATATATATATTTACTTAATTATGATTAATGATTATACCATTTATTATCATTTCTTTTTCAGTACCCTGATCTGGGATGGATACAAAAGGATGACGTAGTAAACCAGCTGCTAAGCTTTTGTGTTTGCTTATATTTAGCATTAACCTGTGCTTATTAACGTTAGCACTCTAATTTAGATAGAATTCTTTAGTTTTGTGATGTATAAAATAATGTTCTCTAAAGCCAACCTAAATATGTATAGTGATGTCTAATGCTGATTTAGGTGTCTAAAGGACTTACCCATACACACAGCTTTCTGGTCTTAAACATAGCCCTTTCAGCAAAGTAGCACAGCCCTTTCTTCTCTGGATCGATTCTGGAGAAAACATATTTATACCAGTGTTGCTTATTCCCAGACCAGGTAAAAACCAAACCTCGTTCTGTTACTTCAGTACCAGAATACCATGTGTCCACGTTAGCTGCTGAAGCAGTGTAACACTCTGGTGTAAAATTGTGAAATCAAGCTGTGATTTGAGCAGTGGAACTGATGGGGTCAGGTTGCCTTAAGGGGTGCGTGTGTGCAGGCTCATCTCCTGCTGCTCTCTCCCCCACTTTATTCCCAGTCACCTCCAATGCCTTTGTTTCCTCTAGCTCTCCCTGTATCCCATCAACTTATCAGCTCTTCTTTCTCCTCTACTTAATCAACTGGGAGAAAGCACATATTGTGGCTGACGTGAGGACTAATTATTCTGCCATTATATGAGTAGTACTTATAGGACAATTGACAGGTCATGCAGAACAGGTAACTTCCAAGCTCATACTGCTGTATTTCTCATAGTGAAAATACTAACGTGAGGCTCTCGGCTCTTTCCAGCTGCTAATTTTCACTGAAATTGCAGCATTTTAACATCATGGAGATTTCTTCCCCCTTTGTCAACTTCTGATGAAAAGACTCAACTTCAGGTTGGAAGTGAAGGTGGGGGTGGCAACCACTGATTAATAATGCAATCTTGGAGTCTCGTTTCCGTAGGAAACCAGGGTAAAAATGTCATTCAAACTGATGTATTTATGTTTATTAAAAAACTATGTGCATAAACCTGCCTAAAATTAAAGCCGCTCCTCTTCTCTTCTTAGTTAGTGTTTATTCTCTTTATTTAGTGCATTTAAATTCCTATTTACTCAGCTGCAGGAGGAAGCGAGGGGTCTTTCAGGACACCTGTATCTGCTTATGTGGACTTTATGCTTCTATGTATTTGAATGCTGGTCTAACAGTATTACCAGCTAAGTGACAGGTATGCTAGAACATTGCTAAGTATTTGGTTTACTATTGAAACCAGATAAAAACTGCTGTTGCAAAAAAAATGCTAGTAACTTTTGCTGTTCTGTGCCTCTGCTCCGAAGACGTATATGCACAGATGACAGAGTGAGTCAGTGGTCCCAGTAATTTGATGACAAATTCATCAGAGTAAATTCATTAGTTTTCTGCACCATGACAGTCAGCCTTCTAATGGGATTTTATAAAATTCAACACTGATTATTGAAGAAAAGAATTGGAGAAAATAAAAGAGTTTCCTCATCTCCAGTTCTTCTGCTAAAACTCTTTCTTCTGATGCAAGCTAATGTGTGACTGGAAAAGCACACTTATTCTAAATGAGCATTTTTCTGAATATTAAGGGCAAAAAAGTAAAGCAACAATGTACAAAGAAAACAGTGGATTACAGGTGAAAGACTGATTTTCCATGTGGTCCGCTGTTCCAATTCTTTGATAAAGCAGATGTCTGAAAGTTTTATCAGTAAGATATACTGAACTGTCTTTGTTTCTACTGTTTGTCTGTCCGGAGTGTCTTTGGTAGGATATTCAGGAAACAAGAGATTTTATTGTTTATAACAAAACTCAGTCTAAAACTGACGGAGGATTTATATGCAACTTGGCTGGAATGTTACCTAACATAAAGTCACTGCAAACCCCAAGGCAGAATAGATTTGGGTACTGCAGGTTCCTCATCTTGATGATGACTGTTGTCATGGATCCCTTCAAGGTGTTCTATATGTCACCTTCTCCTCCAGCTTTAGTATGGTTTTGGAATTCCCTGTCTGAATCCAAATGAACGCAGTAGCTTTGCATGAAAAATAGCGTTCATAAACAGAGTGGTATAGTTAGCACGGTGTAACAGTGTCACTTGTTCCCTGCGCTGAGGCTTCAGCCTGCCACCCTGACATGCTGCAAGAATATATTTGCAGGATGTACTGGGAAGAGCTGAAAAAGCATCGGTAAGGGTTGGGCAAATGTTGAACTTCTGCTACACAGGATCAAACTGTTTTGAACCTTGAAAGGATGATGAAAAAATTTCTGAAGGGAATTCAGAAAGTCACACCAGACTTTTATCTTACTGGAAGCAGTTCTGTGAAAACTGGGTCCATACTGTGACTCCAAAGAGTCAATACTGGTTATTTATTTTATACAAAGAGCATATCTTAAAGGCTATTGACCAGATTATAACCATTCAAAAATATACTATCAATTTCTGTAAAACTTAGCTCTTAATATACTCGCCCTCGTGTACACGATCACCAACCTGATGTACCAAAAATATGCCCAGTTCTTTTAGCTGGCAGTTTTCTCATGGTCCTGCTTTTTCAACATTTAAAAACGTGATTCCAATAGCAGGCTGCCCTGCTGGTCGTATTTTTTTGTTATTGGAAGAATGTTAATTTCTTCCATTATTAAATCCTCACAACATCAAGCAGGGATGAGAATAATCAACTCATTCAAGACTGTTTTACAGTCTCACTGAAGCAGTTCACAGGAAATGCTGCAACCCAGTTCTGTCACTTCAGAATTTCTTGTCTGATGGGCAGATAGGTCCTTTATTATATCAACCTGCCTGCTCTTGTTTCTGAGTGGATACAGCTGCCTCATATTTTCCCAGTTGAACTTTAAACAGAGGAGTCTTCTACAGGATCACTTCAAAATTACCTACTGCCAGCTTAAACAAACCTGTGATTTTTTTCTGTCCGACAGTTCGAAGTTGTGGCTTATATTTTGGTTCCTTATTCGCTTTTTATAATTTTCTTTTTTATATGTCCCAGAGAGGACCAGGGGAACAAGAACATGGATTTAGAAACACTGATGCATCTATACACCTATAATTCTACAGTAAATTTACGTTAGCTTATGATTTTATACCACTGTGTGACTCTTGTAAGAACAGATTTAAACCTTAAGTGCAATGAAGAAGAAGGGTAAGAGTGAACTGAGCCCCACATGTTCCAGAATCAGTTGTATAGGCAACAAGATTAGATGCAGAAAAACTGTAATTGCATTTTTATCAGTGTAGTGTTTTAACACCCGAATTCAAAGTGGTGTGCCAAAGGCTAAATCTTTATGGGAGAGGTTTCCAGGAACCTTCAAGAAGGCCTACGTGCTCTAAAGCTGCTGCTGTCAGCAACAGCTTTCACAGAATTTCACAGGCTGCTTCTCTGCTGGAAATGTCCCAGCATCTGAATGGATAGATTTAAGGTGATGTGATCCTGCAGAAACCTGGTAGTTGTGTAAAAGCTATTTTACTAAGGCCTGAAAAGGAAAGTGCAATTTTAGGCTAAATTCAGATCAAAAGGCTTTGAGAGAAGAGGCTGCCTTTTACGTTACCGAGCGAAGCTGACCTTGCTTACTTTGTCATTTATTTCACATAGAGTGTTCAGGTTTGTTGCTTCTGAATTAACATGGCCTTTCATTTATATCACCTGAAATTAATCCTATTTAGTTCTTATTGGATGACAACAAAGCTTCAAGAGGAGTTTATTTTCTTACGGAAAGAGAAACAAGAGCAACAGTTTAGAACTACCTGGTGAAACACTCTTTGGGATATCAGTAAGGACCTTGATGTTTTCCATATATGCATCCATGAATGCTGTGGTGGTACAGAGATGTGCACACACAATTCACAAAAGCCGAGTGGGCACTGCAGCTATTGCACCTTCCAGCTTCTCTTTGAAAAACGCAGTGGGAAAAATGCATGTCTCCACATGAGGAGTCTAAAGTGAGAGAAAGCGGGCAACGTATGTCAGAGTTTTACTTACACATACCATTCACTAGATACTATTTTGCAGTTGGGTTCTTTCTCCTGAGAAAAACCCTGCTTGTTACTGGGCTTTCTGCCCTAGAATACTATTTTTATTTCATTACCAGTGGGACTCCCAGTGCCAGCAGACAAGAGATTAGAGCAAGCAGCAGGGAGGCCCCATGGCTCAGGGTTTCTGAGCTCAAGGCAGGCAGCAAGAATCAGCTTGAACAGTGTTTTCATTGACCGAACTGCATACAAGTGATGAAAGGTATATAAATTATGTTCTCTCCTGTAAGAGACAAAAGAAGCAACCACAGAGCTTGAGCCCGGAATATCCATTCCCGGGTGCTTTTCTAAGGGGAGTTAACATCCCAGCTGGGGGTACAGATTTGAGTAGATGTAGCTGACTTTTAAGCCCACTCAGAAAAAAATGGCAAAAGAGATCCTTGTTGGCCACTTTTTGAGATGTGTTTTCAGTCAATATTTCTCATGATAAAACATCTAATTTTTTTGTCCTTTAGCCAATTATTTCTAATACAGAATTGTTGTAGAGCTAAATCCTATCTGTGTGTAGAATTTCAAGGTTTTTTCCAGGATTTTTTTTTTCCTACATGTTTGTATTTAAACCCTGGAATTCATTCAGGTATTTACAGTTTGTGGTGAGAATTTTCAAAACCTGGTGATATTTTTATATGCAAAGTGTGATTAGAAATTATCGTTAGACATTATATTTGTAGCTGCATTTCCTTGTTCCTAGCAGAAACAAACACGCGTGCAACCACGGAGAATAGAATTCTTCTGTGCTAGAATCTGCTTGTTCGTTTTCTAATAGGTGCAATATGGGTATCAACAACTTTTTTCCTTCTTTTTTGCTAAAACAATGCAAATAAGTGGATGTTTTATGAGGAGCAATACCTGCGCGTTGGATGTTGGAGTTCAATTGTTTTTTTCAGCAGAGTTTGGTAAGAAAGCTGTAGCCAGCTCATAACTGACTTGCTGCAGTAATTGATTCATATCCCGTGTCCTTCAAGGGAAAGAGTGGGAAGTGTAGTTATTGAAAAATATTATTGGAGCAGTACATTTAAAGGTCAGGTCAGATCTAGCACTTGGGTGATCTTTTATTTCTCCAAGCCTGTAATGACAGGCTAATTTTCCCTAAACTTCATCTTAAATCTTAGCCCTTCGGCATAAATGAAGTGTTGCTGGATATTGGGCTTAAGGAGTGCTGGGGGACTGACCATTCCACAGAAAAGGAAGGCAAGGCGTGTCTGGTGAATCAGTAAGCAAAGACAAACCGGTATGGTAGAATTGCTCTTCGATGAGGTTGAAAATACTAAGATTAAGACATATGAGGTGTGTGGGGAGACTAAATGTACAAATGTAGGAGTAGAATTGTCATGATTTACAAACAGTACAACACTGGTAGGTATTGTGTGTGTGCGTGCATGTATTTAAACATGCACCCACTCACTTATTGTTTACATAGAAACACATAAACAGAGTATAAGGGAGTCAGACATTGAGAAGTTTAGAAGGTAGCTGAAGTATGGTTGCCTGTCCAATATCTGTGGTGAAATCATGCAGTGAGGCAATGCCTTTTGACATCTGACTTTCTGCTCTTCCCCAGCTTCACAGTGCTGTGTTGCCAGAGATCCCACCCAGCATTTCAAACCCAGGGAATATGTTTGAGGTTGCAAAGGTTCTTGCACTGGTGCTGTCTGCATCTCTGCTGTACTTGTAAGCAGTGGTAACCTGAGGAGAGAATCGATTTCATTTCACTCTGTTTGGAAGAACAGAGGCGTATCTGGGGGTGATATATTGGGTTATAATAGCTGCAATACTAGACTTCATGGTAGGGCTATCTGGATGTGCTGTATTGGATTATGATAGCTGGGATATTAGACTTCTCTTCTGGCATTAAACTCTATCCAATAAATAAACATTTGTGTGCTGAGTCACATACTTGTTTGTTCCTTCACTGGATTTATAGGTAAGCTTTAGTTGATGCAAGGTGAACAGAAGGATGCAGTTCGGATCCCATGGTAATGATCAGGTAGATAGTTCTGCCCATGCTGGAATTCAGCCCTTGAGGTAATCAGGGTCACTTGTACTGGTGCCTTTCTCAGGCTGTCATATAGTAGATATGGCAGGTACCTAACTTATGTCAGTGCCTTTTCAGTTGCATTTATTTTCCAAGCAGCTTGAACTGTCTCATTACTGCCAGACAGTATGAGGGCTGAGCCACACTCTCAAATAATGAAAATACCAATCAGTAAAGGATACTTTATGTGATCTTTCATCAAATTTAAGGCTCAGTCCCACAGATTATGGTTATGACAAGCCATGTAATAGTTATTGATGGTACACAAAGGATTTTTCAATTCTTTTTAAGTTCTCTACCACAAAATGCCTTTAGCAATTACTGTGAAAATCACAAGGTTCACATGTTGCTGCTTTCCATTTGCATATCAGTCAGCCTGAAGGTTTGTGCCTCCATGGAAGTGTGTGTGTGGTGTTGCCTAGATGTAATGAAAATGAAGCTTCTTCATTCCTCCCACTTTAAAACCAATATTTTCCTTGAAATTTAAATCTAGGATAAGATGACACAGCAGGGAAGATCTTTTCTCTGAAAAAGTAATTTCATCCAACCCTTTATCTTGACGATAGACATTGATATAGTGCTGTGCAGCTGCATTCTGCTTTATATCATTCACATAAAAACATCTTGTCCTGGTTTCTCACCTTTAAGCATCTTTAATTTGTAAGTGAAGGGAAAGCTTTTTGCCCCAGACTAGATTAGTAGCTTCTGGGCTGATCTAACCCGGGTATTTGGGTACCATATTACTAGAGAGGAGTGAATAAAAGTTACTACTGATGGTGCCTTGACTCTTGTCTTCTGTATAGTTAATTCTAGTTTGGTGCATCTTGTGAAGAGCAAAGATATTCCAAAGAGACCCTGACCTTTCAGTAAATACAATTCATAATTTCTATGAAAAACATGTTTGCTTAAACTATTGAGTGTCATGGATTGTGAAAAACCTTCACAGGAAGAAGTAAACCTTCTGTAGTTCACTGATTACAGCCTGCTGCACAGTATTCTTCATGATGTGAGAGTTTTGTGTTGTTTATTTGCGTAGAGGTAGCAGCTGTGGAATTGAAATTCCATACAATACTTGTACATGTGCAAATACAGATGCTTTGAAACACAGAAAGCAAGAAATGACAGGTGGATGCAGCTAACACTCATGAAGAGCAAAAGTAATAGTGGTAGGGCTACAAGAGGTCGCAACAGACTGGTGCTTTACATGAAAAAGATGGGGTTTAGGAAGCGAGTTTAGAGAGCTCCTTGCAAGCACAAGTCAGTATTCTCACATAAACTCTTAATGTTCGGGCAGCAGGGAATAATGTCCAAAGCAGCGTTTGTTTATTGTTATTCTGCTCCTCATTCTGACACTTACTACCAGTCGTCCCTGACTCTTTCTGGTTCTACTGTCATGAATTTAGACATTTCTGAGCGTAGAAAAGCAGAAGACAAAAGGCCATTCTCTGTTTTGTTCCTGGTGCTCTTTCACGGCTCAGTTTCTTTGGGAATAGTTCAAAAGAGACACTGTGCAGCAGAAGACTCAGTGCAAGACAAGAAAGCCAATCGGGTTTTATCCACTAGTTTACTAAGTGTCTCTGGGCATATAATTTAACTTTTCTGTTGTAAAATGCAAGCTGTTACCTGTGGATGAGGATTGATTAGGTGACTGAAGAAGTCACCTGGACAGGGCATCGAAAGAGGTCATGTAACGCTGTGTGACTTTAAAGTCACTTATCCTATCTAGGTAATTAATTTGGTAGACAATCCCATGTGTAAAGAGCTTTGAGCCTTGTGTGTAAAAAGCACTGTGTACCCATCAACCACTGTTATTGGTAATTTCAGATGTTCACATTCTTTTCCCTTCTTGTGGGCAATAGCGTTTAAGTTTCTGGAAGACTTAGGGTAATGTGATCGCTGCTGAATTCATGCAATCACTTGCTGTGCAGCTATCTCGGAGAAGGCATGTGCTCTTTTAAAGTCGTATCCTTTTCCTCTCCACGCAGCGTCCCATCATCTCGATCTGTTGGGGTCACAGGGATTCTCGCCTGCTGATGGCTTCTGGACCTGCGTTGTATGTTGTCAGAGTCGAGCACAGGGTCTCCAGTCTGCAGCTTCTGTGCCAGCAGACCATCGCTAGCTGTCTGCGGGATGACAAGGATATCAGCAAACTGACCCTGCCCCCTCGGCTCTGCTCGTACCTCACCACTGCCTTTATACCAACAATCAAGGTAAAAGAAAAGAAACGTGTGTGTGTGTGTGTGTAGGGGAAAGGGTTGCTTGATTTCCCCCCCTCCATGCTGCTCCTAAGTGACAATGGATAAATTATAAGATATTATAATTATCATAATTACCATTTTAAAAGCTTGATTAAGGGTCATTCCTGCCTTCTTCAAGAGCCCACTGATCCATTTGGTGCCTAGTAAAATCTGAAAGGAGGGCTCTCACATTCTGATCTGCATTATTCCATGGGGATGGCCTTTCCAAGGGTAAAATATGCAGGTGACTTACAAAGACTTCTGAAGAAGCTCACGCTGATGATAATACTGTGTCACAGTTATAGGAGGGATTCACAGTGGTAAAACTGTTGCCTCCCTGCTTGTTACATGAGTCCTTATATTGCCAGGAAAGACCTGTGGCTGCCCAAGTATTTCTACTGACAGTGAGTTCTGCTAACCTTACTGCTCCAACAGTGCTATGGGAAAATGAATCAGATATTATGCCTTTTCCTGTACCACAAGCAGAGCCGTCTGCTCAACCCCTTTGTTTCGTGGTTTTGCCCTCGGTCACATCTCAGGATTTCCAAACTCTTCATCACAGCCTATAAACCAGAGCATTAGCTGGTAAATGCCCTATATTCAAACATATATTTTTGTGTTACGTAGTTTTTGAGTATGTGTTACAGCATGCTCTTGGGCCAGTTTTAGGTCCTTGTTAAAACAACGCAGAGATAGAATAACTAATTTGAAATCAGTGGAGTTGGCCCAGCTTAAACGAGAACAAACTATGCCTGTAAAATAATGATTCAGCACAGTTCCATTTGGGTACTGCTAATCGGGGCAATTTGTACTACTGCGGAACATTTCATTTGCCAGAGAAGAATAAATGCCTTGCTGTAACCATAACTCCTCTATCTCCAAAGATGTGGAGTATTTCACAGACCAGTGTGGCTCAGTTCTTTCTAGCATGCCTACTTCTCCCCAGGATGCTTTCCATGTTTTCCCAGAGCTACGCCTGCAGCTCTCTAGAGCATCAGTGATGCTTGCTTGGCTGTTACGGAAGGCAGGAGATGGGGTGGGATGGGATGGGGTGGGGTGGGGTGGGATGAAGGCAGCAGTTGGCTGTAGCAGGGCTGGGAGCCATGACAGGGATCAGAGGGGCAGAGGCAGAACATGGGCACATCATTGCCAACAACCCTTCTATCACCTCCTAGAGGGGATGCTGGTGTGGGGAGCAGTCATGGGGCTGCGTAGCTGAGAGGCTGAAGCAGGGTTCCCAGAAACCACGTGCCCCTAATGTTTCATGGGTGTTTCTGGAGCCTCCTCAGCACTGCTTTATACTTTACCCTGGCACTTCCTCAGCCACATACTGCCACCTACACGGTCAGCCATGCCTCCAGTGCCTGGCAAGTCACCCTCTTCCCCTTCCAGTTTGAGGACTGCATTATAGATCTCTCTTCAGCCCATATCCATCTTGGCAGGTTAAGGAGGTTCCTTTTTTCTCCTGTTTTTTTTTTTCTTGTATTTTCATTTTGAAAGAAACTTGTGTTGACTTATACACATAAGTAGTATTTGTGTCATGCAGGCTATGTTGTCCTAGACAAAAGCAGTCCCACTGCTTTAGGACTGAGCTCTTCACAGATTAATACAGTGTGCTGGAAACAGGGCAGAGTAACCCACCCTGAGCTTTTTGCTCATATTTCGCCACATTACACGCAAATAGGCCCTTGGCAAAGATGGGTCATGTGCTTGGAAGTGATATAAGAGGTACAAGCTTCTTTCAGAGCTGACAGCATTATAGCATGTACCAACACCAACCAGGAATGGGAACCTGATTGGCCAAGTTCACTTGGGGGGCCAGCAAGAGACAAGATACTCTGAGACTTAGACTTGGCCACATTACCCAGGTTAAAAGAGAAGTTTGTGATAGAGCCGGGACTTGAATACAGGTTTGTTGTCTAATTCGATGTTCAAACCACAGGTCCCATCTTCCTCTTTGAGGTAACTAATTTTAGTTTTCTGTGTACAACTGCTTTTGACCTAAATAAACAATACAAAGCCACCCTGTCTTGTGTGGGGGTCCTGCATAACTCACATGGTAAACCTGTACTAATCTTGACCTGCCAAGTTAGAATTGTGTTCAAATTCAGTTACTTGTGTTAGGATTAAGTCACCACAGAAAAAAACCTAATAACCTATAGGAAACTTTCTCTTTCCTTCCTTCATTTAATTAAGCCTCCTATCCCAGACCCAAACAATATGAGAGATTTTGTCAGCTACCCAACATCTGGTAATGAACGTCTTCACTGCACGATGAAGCGGACAGAAGATGACCCAGAGGTCGGTGGTCCATGTTATACTCTGTACCTGGAATACCTGGGAGGATTGGTGCCTATCCTGAAAGGACGTCGTATCAGCAAGTTGCGGCCAGAGTTTGTCATCATGGATCCTAAAACAGATGGAAAAGCAGGTAGAACTGAATTGTTGCTCTGTATGAAAAGTTATTGAGAAAGACTTTAGATATTAAATCCTCAAGAGTTAAAGTAAATCTATATATGCAACATGGAAGGTGGCATCTGATTATTTTTTTTTCTGATGCAAAAAAAATCTTCAGCATGACCTAGGCTCAAACCTCTGAAATTATACCATGCTGTCTTCTGTTTTACAAAAGGGAACTTCTTGTATTTTGAACACTGGGAAATAGATTGCTAATTAGCACAAAATATTCTTTAGTCTCTATTTTGAAGTAGACTGAATGCTGTTCACCCCTCTGAATCATGTTCATTTGAGTTTGAAGCATTGGAAATTTGGAGTTTATACTAGGCAGAGTGAAGAAAGGTTGATTATCTCTGCATAGTTTTATCTCTGCTGTTGCCTGTGGATTGGATTTATGTTTCTGATGACTGATAGTTGTAACTAATACCAGTTTTCTGAAGCAGCGCTTACATTTTCTGGGGCCTGTCTTGATAGATGAAATCTATGGAAACAGCTTGATTTCCACTGTGATTGACAGCTGCAACTGCTCGGACTCCAGCGATATTGAACTGAGTGATGACTGGGCAGCAAAGAAATCTCCCAAAATCAGTCGAGCTAGCAAATCACCCAAGCTCCCCAGGTAATAATTTCTTGGCTAGTTCTTCCTCTTTTCCCCCAGGTTTCTCCTCCCCTCTCCTCCCCTCCCCTCGCCTGCCTCTCCTCACAAGGGAGCCTCAACAAGGAGATTGTCTTAAACAGTGGGTTGACAAGGTTCTGTAATGATATGCAAAACAAGCTTCTAAGCTATTAGTTTGTCTCATTGCTTTCCTGTAAGGTCTTCATTATATTCATTATGTGCATAGACGGAACCCTCCACCTGCACAGAGACTCACTGGGCATCTATCTGCCGGCTTGATGGTATGGGATTGAGGCCCTGATGCCCTCTAGCTGCAGCTGACACTTTCCAAAGACTTTCTATTATGAGCTTGTCCTAGTATGAGGCAAAGGAAATGCACCCCTTTAAGTGGGAATATAATGTGTGAAATACCTAAGTTTTAGTTTACTAGTACTTGACAAAAGAACCATCAGTTCCTGAGCCTAAAACCAAAATGGCTCAGGAAAAAACCCCACAGCCTATCTTTCTGCCTTAACTTACTTTTGAACTGTAGCTTTTGTTCATTATTTTTTCCACCCAGTGAGTTTTTTCAGGTGCTTGACCATGACCCCCTTTGTATAATGGGACGCAGGACTAACTTCTGGCTTAGAGCAAGAGGACTGACGAAGTTTGTGGTACCTTGGTTTGCTGTACTGGCATGGAGATCTGCAAGCCCAGGTGTCATATTTCCATTTCTTGAGGCTTTGCTCAAGGTCTGCATAGCTGAAATAGCTCAGCACTACACCTTTCTATGGACTAGTGGAAGATATATTGTACCTGGTAGAATTGCTGTAAGCTTTGTTAAATGAATTGGAAGACATCCAGTCTCAGTTACTGCAAGAGTGTCAGGCCTTACCTGTCTTGAAATTTGACCTGTAACTCTCCATCCTGTAGACACTGCAGTCTTCATTAGTCACTTAGACAACACCATACTAGTCGTCTTCATTACATCTTCACATTCAAAGACTTAATTTTGTGCATTTTTGCATGCCCATTGATGATTGTAATTATTGCTTTATATGCAGAATCAATATAGAAGCTCGCAAATCTCCAAAGATGTCACGAGCTGCACAGGAGATATCAAGATCGCCAAGGTTACCAATAAGGAAACCTTCTATTGGTTCACCAAGCCTAACTCGAAGAGAGTTTCCTTTAGAAGATATTACTCAGGTATTGTGCACATTGTGACTAGACCTGAGTCCAAATGCATGTCCTTCCGAAGGCAGCAAGTTGTGATATAGAGCCCAATGATCACCAATAAAAATTTTTCATTTAATTACAACTACTAGATGGAACAACTAGAGAATTACATCTTCCAGTTCAATATTAATCCTGGCCCCACTAACTTCTGTCAGTGTGAATCCACGTGAGAGGTTTTATTCTAGGTGGTGGTGTTGGCTGTTTGAAAGCATACATGAAAATGTTTCTTATTCAGTTTCTCAGAGCTGTCCTAATGCCACCGTAGTTCTCTGCTTTGTTAGGAATCTGCAGAGACAAGGAAATGCTTGCTTCAGAGGGCCACGTGTTCTCTATTTTGTGATTATGTGGAACAGCCTTAATTAGGAGGCAGGCAAAGAATTAGCACTTTGTGCCCTTTGTGGTGTTCACGTCCTGTGCGTAAATGAAACTTAGAAGGCTGTAGAACTGTCTGGATTACGTATTTTATTATACCAACTTGTGTTCTTTTAGTTTTGTTTTGTTTCATTTCAGTTGTTTTCAGACCCATAATTTGATCACCATGGAAGCAGTGGTTTGGGAAGCTGCTTTGGAAGCTCCAGGAAAAAATTGTTTACCATTATGAGTAATTAATTTCTGTCTTATTTATTGTTCTATAAAGTGATCCTTAAGCATAGAACCAAAGGACAGGGTGTATTACTTTCTGAAATACAGAATCGCTGCGCTTTTGTGCAGGAGAAGCAAGCGTCTGAAAACAGACCTGTTCTCATTAAGCAGCCATCATGTTGTTCCGTTCTTCAACAATTTTAATCAGCCTATGTGGCTGTTGTATACATCGTTTCTGATGGTGTTCAGATATCAAAATGAGTCTTCTTAATGACTGGGTATAATAGGTGCTGCATAGGCACATTAGGCTGTTTCAATAACATAAAAACAAGAGAAGCTGAAATTCTATTATCACTTGCAATATCTTGATTGCTCTTCAGGTTTTTATTAGAGCTTGATACAGATTTTATTAGGTGAAAATTATCTTGTTTTTCCTTTTCAGCACAACTACCTTGCTCAGGTCACATCTAATATCTGGGGAACCAAATTTAAAATTGTGGGTTTGGCTGCTTTCCTACCAACTAACCTTGGTGCAGGTAAAAGTAAACTCTGTTGATTTTTTGCATCTCAAACTCTTTCTAACAAACAACAAACTTATCCCATGTGATTCTTTTTAAGTGATCAAAAGGCTTCTATAACAAAGCACTTCTTTTCTGTGGACAATAGGAATTAGATTTTACAAAATTCACTGTAACTAAAAGAGATTAAAATCTATAAATACAATAATGAGACGGTCAAGAAAATGTTAAAAGTCTCAGTTGTAATAACAAGACTAATTAACAGTGAAGCCCAGACCTTTATTTTTACAGTTTTTTTGAACAAAACCAAACAAATAAAGAGAATTTTTGCAAGACTCTAAAAATCATAGTTTTTAAGTCACTGTAATAGAAATATTTTTAAAACTCAGGTTTTTATAGTAATTTAGCTACTACTTATACCCAAAATAATGTTAAAAAAGCTCTTACAGCGTCATGCTCAAAATTCTTCAAGTCAGTGCATAGCCTTATCATATGGTTCTTTTGCTGCAGTATCAGTAAATTGATAGCTTTCATTAAAAGTAGCAGTTGTCTAGCTTTTGACCTTTTTCCGGGTAGGCCAATTCTCCCTAGATAGTCCTGTTGAAAGGAAGAAGGCTAAAGAACAGGGTACCACCTAGCAGAACTGAGCTCTGAATTGAAATATTAACGCAAGTATAGGAGTTTTACAAGCTGTTTGGAAAACTTACTTTCTCCTATGTTGCATTATATAGTTAAGTCAGAACTACATAATGATGCCCTGGGTGCAAAATTGGTTAAATAGGTATCTTTTGTGGCTATATTGACTACTGTCAGGCAAGAGATGGAGTCACAACTACTGGGGAGAGAACCTTCTCTGGCCCAGCTTCCAGGCAAAGGTTGTTCTCTCAGGATGTTGTCACCCTGGGGACAACCACTGCTACCACTAAAGGGCAGTGGCACCTTCTACTTAATAAAGAGTTACGGAAACACTCAGGTTTGTTCCATCCACCTTTTTCTTTCAAGTAATTTATGGCTTTCTGACATCTGCATTTGCAGCGATTGTCAAAAGATAGTGTAAGAATGACTCTACTGGGTCAGGACAGAGGTCGTTCTAATTCTCTCATTATCAGTGACAGACGTGGGGAAGGATATGTAGAGTAAGTGCGCAGTGAAACTTCCTTCAGATGTTCTCCCAGTCTCCAATGGTTCAGATCCCAGGGACTAACTGAGACAGAAGGGGTTTCTTTGTATGGTGTAATCCTCAGCAGATTTCCTTCCCGAGAGCTTTCCAGTTTTCCCCTAAACTCATATAAGTCGGTAGCATCCTGTGATGAAAAGCTCCAAAAGTAGAATGGAAAAAATTATTTTCCTTCTGTAAAAATAGATGTGAATACAAGATGAAGTAATTCATTATTTCTATAGATTATTTAACTACAGAGGTGCTGCTTCTATTTAAAGAGAAATAGCTGAAAGTAATGATCTCTTTTATCCTGTTTATGCAGTGTTACATAGTGATTTGGCTAGAAATGGCCCTTGCAGGCATTTGTTCATTAATACATTAAATAAAAATAGTCATACCCCTCTGTCTGCTTTGAATTGATCCTTTCTTAGCTTTAGATGCTCCTTGTGTAACAGATTATTTTTTTTATGTTTCTTGTTATACTCTTTCTCCAGTAATATATAAAACCAGTTTGCTGCATCTGCAGCCCAGGCAGATGACAATTTATCTCCCAGAAGTGCGGAAGATTTCAATGGACTACATTAACCTGCCTGTCTTTAATCCAAATGTTTTCAGCGAAGACGAAGATGATTTACCAGGTAAGGAGGAGCTGAAGGTCTGCCATGTTACGGGTTAAGTTAGATGGAGGACAAATCACTTGTGTCACTATCCCTCTGTGTTAAACGCACAAATCAAAATCCCGTAGTCTGATGAGGTCCTGTAGAATTGAATTAGAATAAGGTTAATATGTATTACGGACATTGTTTTCTAAAATATGTGGAAAATATGATCTGTGTAGAGCCGCTACGTTTCAAGTTCATTGGAAAATTAATCGTCTTCTATTTAGTTCGCTAAGAACTCTCTGTAGGCCAAAGCCTTGCATTCTGCACTTTTGTAAGACAGAATTGTAATGTGTTGGAAACCCAAAAGGGCCTCTCTTGTGACCTGATGGCAGCAAAGCACAGCCTACTGATAGGAGCTTGGGTTGGAGGGCAGGTTCCCGAAAAACTCAGCCACCCTTTGAGAAGTGATAAATGCTCATTTAGATTTTTGTCAATACCGATTCTTACAGAGAGGCTAAAATAGTAAAGTGTCTATAAACAAGGGGGATCAGGAAGAATTTCTCATTTTGCTGAGATGTAAGGTAGCAGAAGATTCAAGCAGTGCAGGGAAGGCTTGAGTGCAGGTGATATAAATGTGGTAGGTAAAAGGACTAGAAGTACTCAGAACCTCCTCCAGTCAAAAAAGAAATTAAAAAATCATCATACCAATAAAATTAACAAATAATAGACAAGAAGATAAATGAATACATTTTCAGAATTTTCACATTAGTGAGGGATTCCCGTTGCCAGGTCGCAGGTTTTTGAAACTACAGGAGTGGCAGTCATGCCAGTACCCTTTAAGGAGGAAGGAGTGTGAGTACTGCAAAGCAATTAAAGCCCTATGCTAGAATCTACTGAAATAAATGGAAATACTCCCATTATTTCAGACCAAGGTTTTGACTGCTGAAAGCACAAAAGTCTGTGTCTGACCCAAGCATCAGAGTAGTCCTCTAGGCTTCTAAAGAAATACTTGTGTGCTTGGGATGAAGCCCATTCTTTCACGGTTTGGGGCTTGGCTTGCCTATTTTATATCTGCATTATATTCATCCATAGGATCTGAAGAAAATAATAGAGACATTGATTATTGTATATATATTATGCATAGGAAGCACTCGACATTTTCTAGTATGAAACATGGTCCAAACTGACAAAAAGTAATACAAAAATTAAATAGAAAAAAAAAAGTTAATATAAAGTTTTTGCATCCCTTCCTTAAAATTGGATTATATCTGCAATATCAATTCCTTTTATATTATTGAAGGAGCTGAAATGGTACTCTGAATTGCAGGTTGGTGAGCACCACATAAGTATAGGGAAAATTGTTAGAGAGTTTTGTTACAGCTCTTTGAGGTGACTTGTAAAAGAACCATACTTCCCTGTCCTCTATAACAGCCTTCCTTTTCTTACCCACTTTTTTCTTTCTTCTGAAAATTCATTTCTGACTTAGCAAATGGAGGCTACTTAAATGTTCAAAAAACATTTTGGGGGCTATCCTTTCTAAAAGCCTGCATATAAAGGAAAAAAGTGCTGTATGCTAATGGGAAAAAATATTGCAATGTAAATAATGATTACATGATAGATTAAAAAAAAACATAGCAGAAAGCTGCTCTTGGGCAGTTCACAGTGAGGTACTCTTGGGACAGGTGCTTTTTAATGTAGTCAGTAAAGATTTGGCAAGGCAAATGGACAGTGAATTGATTTAACTTGCAAATTATGCAAACAAATCAATTAAAAACCATTGGAGAAATGAAAAAAAACATTGGGTTTAAACACTTTGGGATATTAAGCAACACCGTGACAAATGAGATTTTGTTTGATAAGGAACTTAATACCCATGACTGGCTTGCTCAAGCCAAGCTAACAACTAAACCTCAAGCTCTGGTGGATAAATTGCTAACCTGCAGGCAACAGGATGAAAGCATGACCAGCCCAGCACAGAACCACGCTGCCTGAGGGTCAGTTAAGTTTAGCTGTCGGTCTCCTTCTAAAGGAACGAACAGAACTACTGTAAACATTTGCCAGCGTAGCCGCAGACCTCCGTACACCTACCACATTCCTGACTGATGCCGATAAAAGCCTAATGCTATTGAAAATGTAATTATAGGGCATAGGTAGATTAGTAGAATTTTAATTAGAAATTAGTTAGGAACTGGGCAGCGGCTGGAGGAGTCCTGGCTAATGGATCTCTTGCCTGATCTGGTCTTGCAAATCAGAGGTCTCCAGAGAATTTGGCACACATAAATGATCCTGGATATTACTCTAGTCTCTTTTCCTCCCATAAACCTGCTGATGCAACTTGCTTATCATTTTCCATGGGTTTTATACTGGAAAACTAATAAAGAATCTGCAAGATTCTTGGGGATTTTAATGTAGTATTTACTGTTTCCCCTCATTATTATATTTTATTTCTTCTTAAGTCCTGCACCAGTGCTTGGTTCTAGTATCCTCATTTCCCTGCCATGCTCCAGCTTTTCAGTGGTAGTTCCTGTTGGAATCGCTTTCACCACTTTTTGCAAAATGAATTGCAAACAATTGAGCAAGCTCCATGTTTTTGCTTAAAATCGTCAGAATTGCTTCTTTCCTCACTGTCCTTTGTTCACTACCACCACATGTGGGAAACTTTTCCTATATACATTTGCTTCTTTTCACGTTTCTGATTGCAGCCTGTCCAAACATTGATGCTGAAGTTGCCCTGACTATAGTACCCACTTTTGAATCTTTTTGGCTTCTCATCTATTTTCTCACATCTTCCCCTGCATTTCCCATCTGGCTTCCCATCTAGTTCCTCACATCTCTTCCTTACAAGTCTTCTTTCAAGAACTTTTATAAGTTTTGTCTGTATTTCATTCCATAATACTCCTCTCTCCTCTGTTTCATCTTCCTTCTTTTTGCATTACTGGTTGCTTTGTCACCCACTATACTAAAGAGATATATATACTTCCCTTTTCCTGACTGTTGTTTGTATTCTCCAGTTTTCCTAAGCTCATTGAGGCTGGGGACATTATACAAGATATTATACAGTGCCTTCAGTGCAGGTCTTCCACTTTCTCTTTCTTTTCCTCCGCTTTTTTTTTTTTATTACAATAAACATCCAAGGCAAAACTCATAACTGCTGTCAGATCAGGGCAGGCTTGAGGAGCATCATTTCGTCTTCCTCCTGAAGCTCAGTTCAGCTTGGCACAGTGACACCTGACTGGCTCTAGAGGGAGTCAGACTGGGCCAGCGGGGACTTTTTTGTGCCTCACCATCAGGTAGCAGCAGCCCTAGAGAAAGTCAGGAAGCCACATTAGTGGTCCTAGGACTATGGGCAGAGAAGACGGGGCCAGGATCAGGGGCAACCATAGGTTTCTGAGTGGATTATCCTTTCTGGTTTTTGCTGATGTATTTACTATCGAAAAACCCTCCCTGAAAACTAATGAGTCCCGATTCAGCAAAACTTTTATTGATTTGAGTAAAATTAGTTAAAATTGGATGATGAGTGAGTGGTAATTAAGATTGTGAGAGTCCGTGGGAATCGTAGTGTAGACTGAAAGCGAGCTCTGAACTTTACCTATGAAGCATCCCTCCCAAGAAGTTGCTTTAAAGTTGACCACCGGCTATTACAAATAGATATTGTGCAATGGGAATCAGTGGAGACAGGCTGGCTTACTTGTTCAAACTAAGGTCTGATCCACTGATTTTGGGATCTGATAGCACCCCATCCAAATGCAGCAGAGTGCTTAAGCAAGTACATGAAGATAGCAGGTAGTTCAAAAAGTCAAAGGTAAAGTGGAATGACAAAGTACAAAAGACGTGCAGTGTTTTTTCTTCTTACAAGCTTTAAAAAACCATTTCCCCCAGTTTCTGAATTTTATGTAAATGCTACCATCGAATTTTCCCGTTAAACCTTTTTTAGCTACCCGCGTGTCTTCCTCGAGTGCTAAAGAAAACCCCAAAATACGTGAAATACCGCTTCAGGAAAATTCTCTATTTTAGTGCCCGTTACCCAACCGCTGCAGTCAGCAAAGGCTTGTGGCCCCTTGCGCCTGGGGTGGCCCAAGGGGCCCCTGGGGCAGAGGGTGCCGGGGCGGCGGGTGACAGTCTGTGTTGTTCGTTGCAGTGCCC
>VYZM01020360.1:176152-204421 GCA_013398915.1 Dromas ardeola
TACGAGCGGATAACGACATTTGACAGCAGCGGGAACGTGGAGGAGGTGTGCCGGCCTCGCACCAGGATGCTCTGCGCCCAGAGCACCTACACCCTGCCGGGGCCCGGCAGCTCCGCCACCTTGCGCATCACCGCTGCCGAGAAGAAGATGCAGCAGCCCTGCACCAGCGCCACCCTGAACCGGCTCACGGTCCCCCGTTACTCCATCCCAAGCGGGGACCCACCGCCCTACCCTGACATTGCCAGCCAGCTGTCCCAAGGCAGAAGCATCGCGCAAAGGCTGGACAGCAGTATCATTCATGCGACTCTGCGAAGGAACAGCAGAGAGGCAGCCCTGAAAATGGCTCAGCTGGTGGATGGTCAGAGAGCCACCTTGCAACTTCCCCCGAAAGCCAAGAGCAGTGTTGTGACGGCGCAGTACCAGCAGAGAGTACCCACCGCCTTGTACACCTGCAGCCAATGCAGCAGCAGCGGCAGTGGCAGCAATGTGAGCACTGGTGGTGTGAGCAACATCACTAGTGCCAATGCTAGTAGCAGCGCTTCCAGTATTGGTGGCATGAGACCTGATCTGAGCACGGGGAGTGTCTCCCAGCACAGCTCCGTCATCGCTCACTCTGTCAGTACTTCGCCTCTGGCCTCACAGTCCTCCTACAGCTTGCTGAGCCCGCCTGACAATTCCCGTGACCGAGCGGATTATATCAACTCCGCCTTCACAGAGGATGAGGCCCTTTCTCAGCACTGCCCGGTGGAGAAATCAATACGTGGGCATGTACCCGTGACCTTGACGGAGGCTGCCCTCGGTGTAAAACGGCCACCGCCATACCAGTGGGACCCTATGGTGAGTGAAGAGATATGGGTTCCTCAGGAAAGGACATCTCAGAGCTCAGTGCCCAACCCTCTAAAACCTACTCCTCTCATCATCGGTCAAGCTCAACATCTGGATATGTCTCGAGTGCCATTTGTTTCCCCCAAGTCTCCAACCAGTCCCACTGCCACTTTCCAGACAAGTTACGGGGTTGGAGTACCTTACCCAGGAAGCTACAGTGCCCCTCCCCTTCAGGGAATGCAGCCCCCCTGCTCCCCCAAAGAAGCTTTGGCCCCAACACAGTTTGCACAGCAGGAACCCACAGTTGTGCTTCAGCCAGGCTATCCATCCAACCTCTCCTATTGCCCTTTGCCACCCATGTACCCGGGAAGTAGCGCCTGCTCTAGTTTACAGCTGCCACCGATCGCCTTGCATCCATGGAGCTCCTACAGCACCTGCCCACCTGTACCGAACCCCCAGGGCACGTTGCCTCCCAAGCCGCTCCTCGTGGTAGAGAAGCCAGTGATGTCTCCCCCACCGGCAGAGCTGCAGGGCCACGTGGGCACAGAGGTAATGGTGGAGACGGCAGACACCTTCCAGGAGGTGCTCTCCTTGACGGAAAGCCCCGTTCCTCAAAGGACAGACAAATTCGGCAAGAAGAGCCGGAAGCGCCTGGACAGTCGAGCTGAGGAAGGAAACGTGCAGGCTATCACTGAGGGCAAGGTCAAAAAGGAGGCAAGGACACTGACCGACTTCAATTCACTGATATCCAGCCCCCGGCTGGGGAGGGAGAAGAAGAAAGTCAAGAGCCAGAAAGACCAGCTGAAGTCCAAGAAGCTAAACAAGACGAACGAGTTTCAGGACAGTTCAGAGAGTGAGCCAGAGCTTTTTATTAGTGGGGATGAACTGATGAACCAGAGCCAGGGCAGCAAAAAGGGTTGGAAAACTAAAAGGAGTTTGAGGACAGCCAGTGAGCTGGACGAATTCAAGTGCCGGAAGGCCAGCGAGAAGGAGGATGGGAGGCTGGGGAGCCAGGGCTTTGTGTACGTGATGGCCAACAAGCAACCCCTGTGGAACGAGGCAACGCAAGTCTACCAGCTGGACTTCGGAGGGCGGGTGACCCAGGAGTCGGCAAAAAACTTCCAGATTGAGCTGGAAGGACGACAGGTAGGAGGGGGCAGCAACTGCAGGCTGGAGTGGGGGACGGGGGTTGGGAAAGCTGGGCCAGAAATAAGCTCTGCCTCTCATGCAGCTCATTGCCTCCTGCTTGTGTTAGCTGCTCTGTGAAAAAAAACTTTGCCACATGGTTGACAAAAACCAACCATCAAAGGTATAGATTCAGAATGGAGGGTGAAGTTTAGTTGTAAAGTAAATGTACAAAATATGTTTGGTCTTAACTCCAGTTGGACACGGGAATAAGGACCTCCTTTAGTCTCACTGGCTCTCACTGCTGAAGGTTAGGTGGGTTTTGTAATAACCACAACAGATCTCCCCAACGGTAGCTGCATTTGCCATCGGTGGTTGTGAATCGCAGCTAGCTGAGTGAACACTGCTCCCTCCTTGCAATGCTCACAGAGGTTAGCCAGTCAGCAGATACATAAGGCAGAGAAGATGGGCAGGCAGTTAGGTTCTTGCCATGCCAAAATTTCCCCTTGTGGGTTACCAGGCCTCTGGGGCTGGTTTGTAATGCTAGGGAAGGGAGGCACTGACCCTTCTTCCCAGAACAAAGTGCTCCTGCGCCGCTTCTGAACCTCCTGTGGGTAGAGGGATCTGTGGATAGTTCACAAAATCAAAACATTTAATTTTAGGCTCTCTCATCTTGGCCTGAGTGGGATGTTATTACAACAAACCCAGGCTATTAAGTGGTGTCGGTCAGCAGGACACTGGACTGAGACTCAGGAGACACGTATTTATTTCCTTGGCCAGCTGTCCCATCTCTGTAAGTCACTTTGATTTATTAAAGACATCAAGGCTCTCAACTCCCTCTAATTTAACTTGGGAGTTAGATGTCTTAAATATCCAACATGCATGACCAGTGGTAGTCTCTTGGTTTTGTTTGTCCGTAACAACAGCTCGTTAAAAAGGCAGTGATCAGAGCCATTTATATCTTTCTTCTTCAGTTAAATGGCTGTGGATATGTGCCCAGCTGTGCAAAATCACCTGGCCACAGGTTTTGTTGGTAGGGGAACAAAGCCTGGCTCGGCTTGCACAGCCAGCCTCCATTCTAGCTCAAGGAACTTCACCATAGAGCAAATAGGATCTGGGCTTCTAATGAAGCAAATTAAAAAGCAGTAATAATAGGCCAAACTTCAGATATTCCCCGCAGAAGAACAACGAACAACCTGACTAGCCTTGCTTTACATTTCAAACAGCTCCCACTGCCCCTTTGCTAATTCGTTCTCTAGCACATAATTCGTTCACTAGCACATAATTATGTGCTACTGAGCTTTATGCAAAGGAAAACAGAACTGCCAAGAACATGCAGCTTTCCGGCTGTGAAGTGCTAGATTCAGGGGATTGGTTATTCCCCTTCCCTGAAAGCTCCTTTCTTTGAAAACAAAATCTGTTTTCCTGAGGGGCTGATGATAGGACCTCTGCAAGGAAGAGAATGGTGTTTTCCTGCAGGAAGCATAGTGCTGGTGTAACCCGCATCTGCTGAAGTAATTGGTGACAATCTACTTACACCAGTGCTGTATACAGTCTAGCAAGTTTTAAAGCTCAGTTTACTCAATAGAGTCAAATACTCTATACAGACAAATAGTACAATTCTCTTACTCTTCTTTGGCATCATACCTCATTCTGTGAGTAGCCCCATTCATATTAGCTCAGGAGGTGGGGTGTTCTTACAAAGAAGCAAAAACATTTCACTTTTATTCTTCGCTGGTTCCTTTTCTGTGGTTCACTTTTTTTGACCTTGTTCTCTTTTTCCTTCCCTTGTCGTCTTCCCCTGCTTCCCAGGTGATGCAGTTTGGAAGGATTGATGGCAATGCTTACATTTTGGACTTTCAGTATCCATTTTCTGCAGTGCAAGCCTTTGCTGTTGCTCTGGCTAATGTGACTCAACGCCTCAAATGAACAAGCAGAGACTGGAGAGAGGAAAACGTTAACCTTCTCATAAAGTCCAAACCGGAAAATGTCAGGGCAGCCTGCTTTAGGTGTGCAGAGGTGCCTGGGAGCGAAGAAGGCAGTAAAACTGGAATAGTTTCTTGGTGCCCAACAGAAGGGCATTAACTCTAATCAGTCATGGGGTGGAGGGTGGGGGGCTGTTTTCTGTTTTGTTTGTTTGTTTGTTTGTTTGTTTTCAGGTGTTTTTCTTTTTTTCTTCTTAAGCGTTGTGCTGGGTCTCAGAAAGAGCAAAGGGTTGAGAGCCATTCAGTGTTACATGGAGAAGTGTGGCTTTTGGCTTGTTGTGGTGGTTCTGCCGTGTTTGCTACAGTAGCTGATGTAAGCTCATGGGGGGATTAAAAAAGACTGCTCTTTTTGATAGACTGCCTTATATCATGCTGTTCTTTTTAAAACAGGGAACGTAACTTTTTTTCTGGTCCAGTTTGTACTACTACTACTACTACTGCTACAACTTACTACTACAACAACATCAGTGATAGAAGCAAAAAAAAGAAAAAAAAAGAAGCTATAATACTTGAAGACACGTGTTTCTTCTCTGATCTCTGATAATAACTGAGCACCACAAGTTCCAAGGAGGCTTATGTAGGTCAATGTTTAATTTATAAATAATGATGTATTATTCAAAAGAGAAACAAAATTGTTACCAACGGGTGATCTTAAAACCCACTGTATCAAAGAATTTGATGTCTGCTTGTTTTGTGTGCTGTTATTGGGGATAAACATCTTTCAGTAGGCGACAGAAGATAGAGGAGGAAATAATTACAAGCATTGCTTCTTTTGTTATTGGGGATAAACATCTTTCAGTAGGCGACAGAAGATAGAGGAGGAAATAATTACAAGCATTGCTTCTTTTGTTATTGGGGATAAACATCTTTCAGTAGGTGACAGATAATAGGGGAGGAAATAATTATGAGCATTGCTTCTTTGCTCATATTGATCAGCAGTATTCTCTAATTTGGCTTGTAGTTGGGAGAGGTACAGTGTGACCAGATGTACCTGCGAGGCCACACCTGTACATGCTCCTCATTTAAATGTGTTTAACACTTTATAAACAAAGTATTTCAAGCAAATGAGAAGGCCCAGTGTATTCAGTCTTAGCAATCAGTATGAATCAAGTTCTACAACAGTGTATCAGTGCTTGAATTAGGAAGGAGACAGGAGGTAACAAGTCATCACAGGAAGCAATTTCATTACGGGAAACAACATCATGGCTGGCTGGAGAACAAATGAGTCGAAAGAGGAAGGAAAAATTGGACAGAATCATCCTTTTGTCACCTTGCTACTTGAGTAGTCTTTGTGACTGTGGTTTGAGAATATCATGCTCCAGCAAAGAGTGAGAAGCCAAAGTTTACATGAGTGTTACAGAGGAAGGCTTAATAATCGTAGCATGACTTTGCAGCTCTTTCTGGTGGACATGCAGACCTGTTGCGCATTTCAGGAGGGTTGCTTGCACAGAAGAATTTCTGTGTTGTCCATGTGTTGTGCATATATTTATTTGCTTTCTCTCTTCCTCCTTGCCTGCATTTTGCTACAGAACATGTTTTGATATGGAAGTAGTTTCCCCAGTAATACACAAACCCCCAAAGTATTCATGTAATTGTAACTCTTTTGAAGTGAAAGGCACACTGAGAAAGTTATGTTGGTTGAGGTGTTGATGGCTGCTTTGTCTTTGTCTTTCATCCACAGTTTAACTTCTTACTTGAAAAACTCAGTATAACTTAAGGTGAATAGATGTGATTTTCTCTTTTTGCTTTTCTTATATCCTAATGATAGGGCAGATGTGTGTTGCATTTGATTCACTCTAGAGGAACATATCACATAAGATAAGAACTTGCTGTAGTAGAAGTTACCAACATGCCGTGAGCTTATAACTTACGCTCTGCTGAGGCTACTAGAGCTGTACAGCACAGAGGGAGAGAGTAATGCCAGTCAGAGAGGAGTTTCAGAGAGTTGCCAAGGGATCTGACGAGGCAGGTGATCCACAGGTAATGTCCCTCAGGATAAGTCCAGGAAAAACCACCTGCAAGATGTTTTCCTTGGAGGAAGGAAGCAGAGGCAGGAAAGAAGGAGCGGGGAAGTAGATGGTGCCATGCCCGTATTATCCCCAAGCTCTGCAGCTTCTGCTTACATGTGGGAGTCGTCAGGCACAACATTCCCCTTGGCTTATAGCAGATTGTTCTTTGCTTTGATTAATTTGTTGAATTTCCACCAGTTATCTGGGCCCATTTGTATTCTTTCTCACGTGCATGATTTCTTCATCAGTTTGCGTGCCTGTATGTATAATGTGTGTGGAACAGAGGAACTGAAATGGATTTGGTTCTGGTCCCTTTAAAATCAATGAAAGTGTTTCCCTTGGATTTTTGTGGAGGAAGCACTATTAAGCCCTTTGTCTGTATTGAGTTATACGCTGTAAAGACAGTAGGTTGAATTCTCAGTCCATGATTCCAGTACACAAGGAGGAAAGTTGGCTGATGGGAGTCCCCACCTGCCCTAAGGTCTGTGCTAACCAGTCATACCTTAATTAGAGTACAACAGGCACACACTGAACGCCATAAGAAACAGACCATGGCTTGCTTGCTTGCTGAGGGAAGGGCCACTCGGCCAAATGTTAGAAATCTTCAGCTGGAAGGATCATTATTTTACGCCAAAATTCTTATTACATGGAAACACCATGATTTTCATTTTTTGCTGAACAAAATCTAATCTAAATAGAAGGACTTCTGTATGCAGTTTCTTTAACCTTCCAAGGAACAGTATTCCTCTTCATTTGGTTCATTGCCAATTTTTTCCAATTATCAGTAGTTTTATGCTAATGGAGAACCAAGAAATGAAACCCGATACAACAAGTAGCAGAGTTAGTAACTTGGTTTCTTTGGCCCAGGTCATGATTGCATCCCTCTGGTGGCACTTACAAAGAGTCTTGGCAAAGGAGAGACATGGTTTCTGCCACAGCAAAGCATAAGGAATGATTATCATAAATTAGGAAAATAAATGCAGTTTCCAAAATCCTTCCCATTTACTTGTCAGAAAATGCTATAGGATGAGATAATCTTTTATCTATTTGAAAATAATTTAAGAGTCCCTTTAATTGAGGATTTTAATGGCATAGAGAATACCCAGTATTAGAGAGGGAAAATACTCTCAAATATATAGAATTTTAATGAAAGGAATGGGAATTATGTAAATATCTGAGTGTGCAACTGGATCTTCAATTATACAAAGAACAAGTGAAAGTGACAGTTGTTCTATTTTTCATTGAGATACAATATAGGAAACAAATTTAAAAGCCCCCTCCTGAAATAATCACTTAAATCCTGAAGATTGCTATTGCGTTCAGCCAAAAGACAGATGTTACATTTTATATTTCGTTAATAAAATCCAAGTTTTCTGTGGATAACTAAGTTCTTCTAGGAAGAATGTAGCAAAGTGTTCAGAAATATCTAGTTCTTTTATACATACAGTAATTTCCAGTAGTTATGTGTGTTTTTTTCCAAAGCTTTTTTTTAGTTGTGCAATAATTGTGACAGTCTAGGGGTTTTACGTTTTTGGGGTTTTTGTTGAGGTTTTTTGTTGGGTTTGGGGTCTTGTTGTTTGTTGTTTTTTTTTTTTGAGGGAATTTTGAGTGGTTTTTTTTAAAGATAATTTAATGCAGATTTCCTGTTCATGTCCAAAAGACAAATTATTTATCTTGCATTATGTAATATGTGATCTAGGAATTATTTTATTACTATGTATCAGTGAGTTATACACACTTTCTTATTTATATTTAAAGAGCATCTTTGTAAGTAATCGTTTGCTAGCAGTATGTTTTACTGCAAGAAGTTAAAAATGCGTATAGGAAGACCTGGTTTTGCTGGATAGTATGCAAAATTTCATAATGCAGGCAGGCAAAAATATTTTTTTGGCACCTGAAGGCACTGAGTTTGCTATGGAGGACTATGTAGACTACAAAGAGTGTAGATGACTTCTTTGGGACCTGCAGAAATCTGTGCTTCTCCACTGTTTTCCTCCTGTGTTTCTAACCATATATTGCAGTTGGGAGTGGTTTTAAAAATACAAGGCTTGATTTGCTTTCCATCTTCTTAGTACAGTGCTTTTTCTTGAGATATAAAATAAGGTGGGTTACGTGATAAAAGAGGGTGGGATGATACAGGCTCGGTTTGGAAGAAGTTCACTGCATAGTTTAAATAGGGTTTGGCAATGGCATAATTCAGTGCTATGCAGAGATACAAGCAAACTAGCTTGGAATAAGCTCGCTGAGGCACGAGAAATAGTGTAGCAGTAGATGCATTTTCCTTTGCTCAGACTAGTAACACTCCTTCTTCAGCTGGGCTTAGCTGATTCCAGCACAGCCATAGTGCTTCTGATATCTGGGCTAGCGCTGCACAGAGCTGATGGAGCTGAGCCCTGCTGCTGCCTGCAGCAGCTTTGCTTCTTTAAGACACTCTGTGGGAGACCAGGTGGAGCAGGTGTTCCTCCGCTCGTCCTTCTAGGTCTACTCCAAGAGCAGTGTGCACCTGCTGCGGGGTTTGGGCTGCAGCAGCTTTGGGCAGAGAAAGTGCCGATGCCAGCTGGTGGCTGCGGTGGCCATTTGAAGTCAGAATGTGCTCCACTGGAGTTGCAAAGGGATGCAACAGAGAGCCTGATTCTTTTGAAAAAACAGGGCTGATATCCTTGAAATATAGCTTCTAACAGAGTCTAAAAATTGATGCTTCAAGTCTGGTATGAATTGCACCATGCATGGAGTGGCAAATTTTAGCTTGAAACAGCGAGAATATCATGTTTCTGCAACACCCTAAGAAACTATGAGAAGAAGGGGGTGGAAGAGGAAAAAAAGAAATTATCATGTTAATTATATTGTGTTCAGTTCCAGAGGCAGCAGTAACATCTGCCATGGGCTGCCTGAATACTGGATGTGTGATAGGAAATCTGTACACAGGTTCATCTCAGTTAGATAAACTTTCTGTGATGCAACCACAAGTAAAACAGACAGTTCCCCATTTCTCTCTCCAGTTTTGTTCCATTGTTTTTATGAAGATGCATGAAGGTGTACAGGTGTCAGACAAAGATATCTGACTTTGCTGAAGCCTTGAGCCTAGACTTTCCATAGGTCCAGGCTTTCCTTGATGTGTCTTTTTAGTGTCCTCTCAGAAATTCTGAACAGATTTCGGAGCTTGCCTGATTGTTGCCTCAGACAATTTCTGTGCATTTGCTTTTTGCAGCCTGATGTGTGCGATCCTATGTTATCTTGGTGCCCTGTTATCTGTCAGAAACAGTTTAAATCCTTATATGAATAGAGCAACACGTGCAAAAACTGATTTGATTGAGACAAAGGGGAGAGAAGACAGAGTAAGTTTTCACTAGCTTTTAAGAATATTTTTCCCAGAGCAACAGTTTAGAAATTGTACATTTCCGCAGAGCACAAACCACTCCAGACCAGTAAATCTTACTTGGAAATTAGTAACAGATGAGTCACTTGTGTGGCATGCTGACAGAGGGCCAACTTCTAGCCTCACTACACGTTTATGCCAAGATACATAAGAGAGTAGGATCCAACCCAAAATGTACTTTCCCATTACTGTGTGATTATAAAGTAAGAATGACTTATATGACCCATATCTCCACTTAAGAAAATTATAAAGCGTTAGCCAACAACTATACTGACAGTTCCTTATAACTTCCCTGAAGAATGCTAGAAGTAAAATCCTGGCCATATAGTAGTCATTCAGATTTTTGCCTTTTATTCCCATTTCTAGGATTCCATCAGGGGAGAGCAAGCCGCTTATGTTATTTAGGGTTTGGCATAATGGTTTTCCCAGTATAAGAGAGCAAATGTTATCATGCTGCTGACAAAAATGGAAAAATTCTGGAAGATGTATTTTTTCATTTTCAAGTCCCTTCACCTTCAAGGCAAGCACAATCCTCCATCAGCAAATACCAATTTAGAGTCCTGGTACTCTCAGGGGTAGTCAGCAGGTAGGCACCACAAGTCCTGTTTGCAGGATTGGAATTTACATGCACCATTCTTCAAGGAATAAGATTTAATTACTACTTGTAAGCAATGGTCTATGTGAATTATTTTATCATTGTATTTATTTAATTTTCTTCTAAAAAAAATACTGCAGAGAAGTTTTCAGATTAAAAGACAGCTTTGCGTGTTGCCTGATATCTCTGAAGATGTACCAGGAGATAAGTTCTTTGGGCAGTTTGATTGTTGCTACAGCTAGAAAATTCGATTTTTAAGACAAAAGCAATTAACCAAATAAAAGAATGAAATAGGATGCAGTGAAGCAATTCTTATTAAGAAAATTAAAAACTTCACCCTTCAACTTTTGATTTTGCAAATGGATCTGTAATGAGAAATTTGTGCTTCAAGGCAAATTGATTGTTGTCGAGCACTATGCAAGTGCACAGGTTTGCTGACCCAGAGCTGACTGCAGGATCAAAACAACATGATTTTGTGAGACTTAAAATTAAATAAATGAAAACACTGGATACTTACCTATCCAGAGCATTCAATGAAAAAATTAGATGGTATGATGTTAAAGCCTGCCAGTTTATTCTTAATCCTTGCCCTCCAATTTACTTTATTACAAATTTAAAAATATGATCTGATTCAGCAATTCTGAATCCTGACAAATGTTGTCTATTAGTGGAATGTTTATTTTACTGGCCAAGTAGGTGGTTTAAGATACAGATTAAGATTAAAGTAATAATAAAAGAGAAACATTTTTGAACAGTGTGCAGACACCTGAGTTTCAAGTATTTCATTGGAATAGTGCTCGGCTTGTAGTTCCTGCCTATATTGTTTCAAGTTATTTGTTCAGAACTTTCCTAATTTTCCCTTTGTTTCTTTTGTTTGCTTGACACATGTTTTGCCTTTGGTTTCCTTTCATTTCACGATTTCTGCATTCTCTGCTTCTTTTTCTTTTTCTGTGTTGTGCGTTTGGGGAAGGGTATGTCTGTTTAAGATCTTGTTGTTTATTGTAGATAAAATATATGGTGTTGTGGAATAGCATGGGGATGCATTTGGTTGAAAAGGCACTGTAGTGTTTCCTGAAAAAGAAGGGGAGTTGCATTTGTTTATAAATGCATTATTTTGGTACTATAACGTTGAACATGATTTTGGATTTTTTTCTTTTTTTTTTTAATTTTAATGAGCATATAGTCATGCAGGTGCATGCGTTCTTAAGCTAGCAAGCCCAGCATGTTTTTCTTAATGCTTTTGAAAATCTGGTACACAATGTGTGTACTTTTACATAACTATACTATTTTTAAAATATATTTTTTGGAATCTCAAGTTTTCTTCTTTTTTTCCCCTCCTCAGTATACCATGGTATACCTGGTTTCCACTGTACTTAAAAACTACCCTGACCTGCCTCTCCTTTTATGTATCTTGTGTAATAGATTTTGCAGGAGGTGCCTAGAAAGCAATGTTGGTTTCCCTATAAAAATGTGGTTTGTCCAAATTCTTTACTGTCTACATGATTGAGAGATGGACTGATTGCCCTATTTTTCCTTGATGATTTGGAGTTGTAAGAGTTGTCCAGCTGTTGCTTAATAAAATTTTGCAGACTAGAAAATTCCTGACTTGTTTTTGTTGTATTCTGCATTTTGTCAAGCACCTTAAATACTTTTAAAGCCAATGACAAATCTGGGCTGGAATGACCTGAATAATAAATGGCCAGGTGCCGTTACGCTTTCTCTTGTCATTAACTGTATCTGCAAGTTCCACGGAACCTGATGAGTGTACCAGCCCAGCATACTTTGTGTCATTCATATGGGAGGATGGATGGCAAAGGTTTTGTGGTAATAATTTTCCTATCTGCCTGGATATCAGCTGATTCTCGTGCTACTTCTCCTCTGCTTATTTTCCTTTTTAAGGAGATTACCTTTGGGGTTTGTGGTATTTCTCATTTTGTCATTGATATACTGGAAATTTTAACATTACCACGAGGGATTCCTCTGTACTGTCATCTTTAATAACAGAATAAAATGCGGTGATGGCCAGTGTTCATTCTCTGGTTTTGACCTAAAATAAGCATACTGGGGGCCGAGGAAATAAAAAAGGTAGTAAAGTAGCTTACCTTGCATAATGAACATCCTAGTTAATGGCACAAATGTAAGAATCCTGGCATGGATCCTTGTGATGGACCCAGGTTACCAGCAGAGTTTTGCAGGGGTCTGTGCCGGATCCTTACCTGTTCGCCATATTCATGGGTGGCCTTGAGAAGAGTTTGAACACCGAGCTGCAAAGTTTACTGATGATACGAAGTTATTCAAAATAGTAGAAGCAATGGCCAATCGTCAAGAATCTCAGAAAATCGTTATGAAACTTGACAATGAAATGACAGGTGACACTCAGGTAAACGTAAAGTGATACACATGGGGAAACAACAGTTCTAACTTCACATTTGGGTAAAGGCCTCTTTACTACTCAGCAGAGACCTCTGAGTGATAGATTGCTCTCTGAAAACATCAGGTTGGTGCTCAGCAGCAGTCAAAAGAAGAACATAAAATATTGGTAAAGTTTGGGAAAAGAATTGACAGAAAAGCAGAAAATACAGGGTCACTGTATAAAACTGTTGGTCACCACACTTTGCATACTGTGCAGTACCAGTCCCCTGTCTTAGAAAAGGTAGATTAGATCTAGGGAAGATTCACAGCAGGGTGAAAAGAACAGTCAAAGGAATAAATCAACTTCTACATGAGGAGTAACTGCAAAGGATAGGAGTCTTCAGCTTGGAAAAGAGATAGCTTAAAGGGATTGCTAGAGAGCCATCAAAACAGGTGTAATGTGGAAAGGTGGGTAGGGATTTTCTGTTGATTGTCTCTTACTGCAGAAAAACTAGGAGTTGTAAAATTAAAATAAAGTGAAATAATAGTGGGGCAGGATATCAAACAAAAGGAGGTGGTTCTTCAAGGAGATGAGCAGCAGACCACTTTGCCAAATGATGCTGTGATGCAAGAAGTTTACAAGAAGTCAAGCAAGACTGGAAAAGTGCATTGCGACTCTAAACAAACTGCAACAGGGGCAGAAAGTTCCCTGAGCTGAAAATAGTCAGAGGCCGGGAGAGTATTAGGGGAAATACCATATGAATTTACTCTGTTCTTGCTCTTCCTGAGGAATCTGCAAATGGCTGTTGTAGGAGACAAAACACGGGGCTTAAACACATTCTCACTGTGAACTAGTGTCACCATTCATACACCGGCATTTCTAAAACAACCTTAAGCCTGAAGTGTCAGGCTCTGGCAATGAGGAGAAGGGGGAGGATTCCCAACCTGGTGTCTGAATATGTTGCACTGCAACTGTGTAAAGTCCTCTTCTAGCGTCAGCACTGCTCGCGGAATGAGTGCTGGGGGTCTGCCAACACTCGTCAAATCTCCCTTAGCTCTAGATGAGTTTACAGGTGAAATTAAAATTCTACTAAAATGCAGAAATTACGAAATCAGATGTTAAGTTTGGAGACAGAGAAATGGAACAGCAATACAGCTTCTGTCGTGGCACTCTGCTTTGGCCTTGTGCTTTTTTTTTGCTTTTTGCTTTGGCTAGTTTTGGTGTTTCACTGGCCAGTTGATTCATGCAGTTTCCTTTTAGATCGAGGTTCCAGCAGTTTTCAGGTTTTTCCTTCTTTGTGTAGGATATTGACTTAAAATATAGACATCTTCTGCTTCCCTGCCCTTTTTTAGTATTAATTTGGGCGTTTCTGCCATCTACAGCACTGGTAATTGATTCAGTCATGGTAACAATCTGTATCTCCGTTGCTCACAGAACTGAGCTGATGCAGTTTGGTTTGTTGTTCTGGAAGATTGTTTTTGGAAGGCCCTTCTCTGCTGGGTGCAACTAGATAAATTTAACATGTGTAGTCACTTGTAGTTTCTAAATAAACTTTCTGTACATGTCAGTACATAAATGAGACTGAATAAGAACACAGGAGCTGTAACTAGCTCTTGAGAGAGAGGAGGCATGAAGGAAGCAAACAGATTTGGAAAGCTGGCTTGTTTGGGAGAGATGGCTACTGAGACATGCCTGCCTGGAAATGGCAGATGATGCAAATGCAAAATTTATCAATTAACAGGGGCTGCAGTAAACAAATATTGGTGTGAGCCTTTAGGAAAGTATCCTAGAAAGATTCCTGTGATCATTTTCTAGCCTCATAGAGGTGTTAATAGCATTTATTTGTTCTTTTTCATATATGATTGTGGTGGTTGTTGATCATAGTGTTATCTTCTTTTTATGATTTAGATGAATACAAGGGCTGTTTGTCCCCAGTGCCCTGTATTTTTGCTGTCTGTTTTAGAGGTCAGAAGGATAAGTGCAGACATGTGCAGTGAGGGAACAATATTTAGGCAAAGTCTTTTTAAAAAGAAACGGGGAATACAGCAGCTATACATATAGTTAAGCTTGTATAGATGATTTAATAACTCCTGGGTAGATCATGAGCTTTTTCACCAAGACAGGTTATTGTTGTTGGTGTTCTCTGGTCAATGGCATATGCCATTTTTTATTGGCTACTACCAAAATAGCTATCAATAATAAAATAGCAATCTTTACTTACTGCTCATTTTTTCAACAGCAGCCCAACTTTCATTATACAATCCTATGGGATACACTCAGGAGCTAAGTAATTACCTAGTTGTGAGGGAGTCATACAAGATTAGGACAAAAACACTGTAGCACTTCATACCAATCGAGATTCGTCTCAGACCTTTCATCTCACTCCTCATCCATTATAGCTGTGTATTGCATATTCTCATTTTCTGTTCTGTTTAAAACAGACGCATTTCAAATCTTTTTTCATTTGATCAAAGGGAAACCTGTTCACCTGGGGGAATGTTTTGCTTTGTTGCGTCTCCTGATATTTTTGTCCTTTGCAACTGTTCTGCGTTTTCTTCCATTTCTCACTTCCCCGTGGATAAGGAGGAAAGTTAGATTTGAACTGCAGTAAGAAACATTTCTTTGTTCTCATTGCACTCTGTGGTGATCGTCCTCAAAACAGGAGTATCTTTGTTCCCTTTGTTGCACAGGTTTGGTGAGATTAATTTCTTCCTTTTCCTTTCAAAGCCATTTAGGACTTTTTTACTTTTTTGTAATCTGAAAGGATGTTTATTTTTGAGAAGAGTCTATATGAGGTGGTTATAGCAAAGATACTAAAGATGATTTAAACATCATGGAGTCTTCTAATTGCCTCACACAGAGACAGCCAAATGCAGAGTCTCATCTTCAGAAGTCACATTTGTGATTTGACTTCTAAGTGACTTCTCTCTCTCATTTTATGATGCTTTCTAATGAGGGAAGCATCTTTGTCTTCATCAGATCTGTGAACATACCTTAAGATTTTTCTCCTTGAGCTGGTGTGGTAGCTAGTATAATCTGAGGTGGCAAACGTTCCTTTTGACAGGCTTTATTTGTATGCCTTAGAGAGTCACTAAAACCAAGATTCCAGTTTTGTTCATAAATCCACTGCTAGTATTCCAATTTATATGTTACTAATAATTCTATCTGCAGTGTATAAAATATACACGTTTTAGGAGATTTGAATTGTGTCTGATCAACAGAACGTGTCAGTGAGTGTGAAAAAAGAGTGGACATCTTTAAAAAAACTGTGGCATATGTATAATTCATACTGGAAGTTCTGGTATGAACTTCAGAAGTTCCAGATGCTGATGAAGTGTCTTCTCAGACTATAAACTGAGAGAGCATCCTTCGGAGAGCTGCCAGAATCCACAATTAGATTCCACTTCTGGAGATCATGGAAAACTTGATTGAGAGTAAAATGCCTCACACTGAGTATCATCAGAAGTACTGCAGTATGTTCACGATGAAAAAGCTGTCCAAAGAGCAAGGCAATAGCAATTGAGAAGAGAGAGTCTTCTGGGAAGTCAGTGAAGGTGTCAGGGGTGGAACAGCAGCGTCTGAGACAGAATATACCTTACTTCAGAACAAGTAAATACAAAACTCATGATGCACTAATGAAATCACTTGTATTTAGATACCTCAATGCAGTATCTACAATCATGGTCATCTGTGCCATCATCACTAGAAAGACAGTGGCTGGGGAAACTTTTTTTTTCAGGAATTGTCACCGTGTGAATATTAAATGTGAAGAGAATCAAAATGAAATTATAGATGATGGTGAAAATTATGATCTAAAATTCAATATTCTGAAACAGAAAATGTTGCATACTATGGGCCATTTGCATCCATTAGGAAAATATCCGAAGATAGTAACAATGAACAACCTCATAGCAAGATTGTTTGCATCTGTGAAGTTACAAGCCAGCCAATGAAGAAAAGATCCAAGAAGCGCAGCTGTCCTAAGCTGGAGGTCAGGTCTGAAAGACCAAAACATGGAATTCATGAAGTTAAAGTGGTATTTATCGTGTTCCCAAAGTTGTTCCATTAATCGATTATGCAATCAAAAGAACAGATGTTTAAAATGATTTTGAGTAGAGTTTTACAGACAACTGATGACGTCAAGTGTCTTTAAATTGGATGTCTACGTTCTCTTGGAAGAATCTTATTGTAGCAGACAGTTGAGAAGTAATCAGCTGAAGAGATTCAAAGAACAGGATGTACAATGAAATTTACTCTCAAAATAGGTAAGTTAGGTGGTAATTACGTGAATGAGTTAGTAATCATATGAAACAACTGACAGCCATGATTTAACTGATAAATTTCAAGGTAATTCATGAAGACCTGTAAGTACGTATGACTTTAAAATATCAGGTGGGTGTTGAAGCTTTGTTTGAAAAGTTTGAGAGCTCGAGATAAATGCAGTCAGTGCTAATGAGGCAGGTGCTGTCAGTCTGTTAACTGTTCAATTTCCTCTCTGATGTTGTTAAAGTATGTAAAGTTAGGGAAGAACCACATAACGAACAATATCAGGAGGAATTGGTTTAGAAGTGATTCACCTTCACAGAAACATTATGACTAGATGTCCAAGTAGAAATTTAAGGTGTTTTCAAGTACCAACAGAAAGAATGGAGTTGGAAAGTGCTCAGGAGTTGGAATAATTTGTTAGAACAAATATTAATTGTTGTGCAACACAGAGAGCCAAAGGAGTCCCTGTGTATTCCTCGGGCACTGGCAACATTGGATGGGTTACAAGTGTGACTCCTACTGAGATCATTGTTGTCTCTGTTACTACAGAATTAATTTAATCCAAAGAATGACCAATGTTAACTAGGCATTGACTTCACCAGGTCATTAGCGCTACCAAATGATAAAGAAGCTGCAAAATTTATGTAATGTTTGAGATTTCCAAAAGATGACAAAAAAAGATGCAGAGAGAGGCAACAGAGGATCCAAAGCAAGTATTCATTTCAAGAACAGAACTGTGTAGCAATGGAGAAAGGTTTTTAGTCCAATCAGCAACTCGGACCTCATCAAATTTATGGCAGAAGAGAGTAAGTTAATGTGATAAATTCTCCATGTCATAAATGAGTCCCTGAGCTAATCAGTGACTTGAAAAAAACTCAGACTTCCTAAACTATCTTATGAAAAGCTGATGGACTTTTTTGCATGCAGTCTGTGACTCAAGTGATGGGTACAAATCAGTGACAATTACCCCTGAAGACGTAACTATTCTTGATCTTAAGCCTTGGATGCAGCAATTCTTCATCTTCCCCAGAATATCAAATGGTTGGAACACAAGCCTGGACAAGATTTGCAGGCATCCATGAAGTCAAATGCTCCCCTGAGGCTGATGTTTGTGGAGCTGTAACAAGTCCATGTGTTCTTTTTGGGATGTTAACAGTGATAGTGCTTTTATAGGTGAGGGCAAGTTAGGAGATCGAAAACTCATGCAAGTGTAGCTCCAAGCACTAGCAATCTCAACAGATGTCTTTGAAACATAGGTAACATGAAATCCTGTGATGGGCAATACTTTCTGGCAATGAGTTTCTTTCGTTAGCCTTTCTTCCAATATGAATGAAGTAGGTCCCAGCAGTCTTTGGGCATGTGCTGTGTCAGTTTGCACCTTGTACAGTCACACTGGAATTTGGAGGCAGTTGCTGCAGTGCAAACCTCTTTTGGTCAGTCCTGCAAGCTGTGGCTAAGCAACTGGTACCCAGAAGAATCTGGATACGGAGTGCATGTTTGGATCATCACTGTCACAGCTGCCTTTCACATTTATTGTCGGGTGTGTCCTCTTCTGTTAACGCACGTGTCCAAATCAGTAATGCCTTTGCTTCAACAAAGGGTAAACTGCAACTCTCTACCTACCAGAAGATGAAAGATGAAGGGAGATACTGAGTAAGATCATTTCACTGAAGATTCATAAGACTTGGACATGAATTATTCTGTTTGAAATTGAATCTTACAAGTGTTTTATAGTATATTAACATGTTAAGGGAAAACATGATGTCTGTTTATGGTGCTTTTAAACAATGAATCTATATAATTCTTACTGTATTAATACAGGTTTTTTACTGATAAATATGTAAAGCTTAAATGTTACAGTGCAAAAATACATCACCAACAGGCAAGGCACCATTGTTAAAAGCATAATCATCACTTTGAAGCTACCAAAGGCTTCTGGATCTGAACAAAGTCCGGCAACACCCATGTCTTCAAAAAGCATTATTAAACTTTGCTACTTCAAATGACACCAGTAGCTGAATTTTCTGACCCTGGTTCATTGACTCCATGAGCTGAATGCTACTCCTAGGAGCTTTATACACAGCAAGCTCACCAAATTAACTGCATTTTCCTCCCAGGTGGTTCCTGACAATGACTTTTCTAATGCAGTGACAGAGAGAAGCCCTATAACAACGTTTATCTATGGCTGACTCAGAGTAGTTGAATAAGCCATCATTTCAGCTCCTCAGTGTGGCATTCTAATAGCTTCCCTTTTATTGCCCTGTTCTTTATTTCCCTTGATGTATTCATCAAGCCATTAAAAAGAAAAAATAAATCAAAATAAAAACAACTTCATGTGATACAGCATGCCAGCAAGCACCAGAGGAACCTGATCTATCAGTGATGGTAAAGGTGTGTTGAAGGGGGCGTTTTGAAGGACATGAAGGACTTTTCATAACAGTGCATCAAGAATGAACAGAGAGCATCCACAAAGCAAACACCAATTCCTGAGGTGCACCTGCGGTAGGAATAGGAGGGCAGGATGGCTCACGCTATTTCGTCATGCCTGTGTGAATTCACTGAGAGGGGGAGACTTTCCTCTGGAGCAGGGGATGAATGAACATATGGAGTGCAGCTGTAGGGACCAAATATAATCTTTGGAAAGCCAGAAGAGATCAGGGAACTGCAGATTGCAGCAGTGTCTTATGGTATGTCACAAAAATAAAGTAAATGTGAAACACAGATTCTTACTGCAACAGAAATCGCCTGGGACAGCAAAGCAGTGGATTTGAGCAAACTAGCAGGAGGAATATTCATTGCAATTCCCTGGGGGACCAAGCAGTACACCCACAGGCAGCCGGGAGAGACAGCTTGAATCATCAAAGAATTTGAGCCTTGAGAGCAATGCAGAGATGTGAAAAAGCAAGCTATGTTGTGTCCAATTGCTCATAGTACAAATGCAATGTGCAGCACCCAGGAGGTGCACTTAGTTCAAACCGTGACTGATCCCAAGAGCTGTAATTTTAATAATTTTCATCTCTTTCTTGTGGACAGCAATAACTGTATGGAATCCTACTATAGCTTGAAACTTAGTGTACACCCCTGAAATAAAATGCTTCTAAAGAAATTCCTTTCCCACACAAGGAGGCAAAAGGTACGTGAAGGCATTGAGCAGTGTGTCAAGAGATTCCAAGATCCAGAGCCAGCTCTGCAAGTTTAGCTCTGTAAGAAAATATCTCTCTGTAAAGTACATGTGCTACAAGGTACATGAGCTAACTTTAAGAAAAAATGTGGGAGTCTACTAGCTGTACTTTGTCACCCTGAGCAATGCAAGATGGTGTCACGTACTACTCTTGGAGAACATATTGCTAGACTTGAGCACACTTAACACCTTCCTTCCTTTTCTGCTAAAATAGACGGGTTTGCACTTGAGTTTAAAAATAAGTAAAAAATTAAACGTCCTGCCAAACTCGTTCCTCAGACAGCATAGTTAATGACTTGTGGTAATAACCATAATTGACCTGTGTCAATTCATCCTGTTTCACTCTTTTTTCAAAAGGTTGAGACTTGGCTAGTTTGTCATCAAGAGTGGCACAGAGCAGGCTGAAGAGAATTCCAGCCAACTGGTGTGCATTTTTAATGGATTTTATATAGCCTGAGAAATTTCAGGAGCCTCAGAAAATGCTTAGCTAACGATATTTGAAAAAAGGAAGCAGGCCAACCATGCTGACCCCAGCAGCAGGCAAAATAATAAGAAGGATGATATAGGAGTCAGTTAAGAACTGGAATATAAGGATGTAAACCATGAGGAAGTAATTTTGGGTGAGATGTTATGGAGTAAAAAGAGATCTTATCCCATTATGTCCTTTGACACCATTATTTGAGGTTATTACCTCAATTTGTAGATAAAATTTCATTCACAGGGCATTTGATGAAATACTGCCTGGGGTTGCAATAAAGAAATTAGCAATAACTGGTGTGAACAAGGTGTGCTTTAAGTGGATTACAAATGAACCGAGAGATCTCACAGAGTAGCCTACGATGTGGAGTCGTCACTGAGTGGAGTGTTTCTGATAGGATTTTGCAGAGACGGGTACTAGATCTGACAGTAAGCAGAACTTGAAAGCAAATACAGGACTTTGGCTGACCAAATCTGGATGTGGCACAAAACTGCCAGCACTGCAGTAAGGGCAGGGCAGTGAAACTTTACAGACAAAATGCATTTTTGATATAGGCAAATGCGAAGTTAATGCATTTAGGAGCAAGGAATGAGGATATATCTTCAAAATCAGGAATTCAGCTCCAAAAGCCACAGGTCTGATTTGGAGGCACAGGTCAGAGCAGACAAGCATCTCAATGTGATATGTTAGCAATCCCAAGAGATCTTCTTGCAAAAAGAGCTAGTACGATCCTCAAATTGGTAAGTAGGGCAAGTGGAAGGAGGGAAATTATTTCTCCTGATAAAATACTGGGTCTGCTTCTGCTGTCCAGGTTTTTAAACTATCTTGGAAAAAGGGAGAGTGAAAAACTGTTAAGTCTAAAAACTGAAGAAATGCCTCACAGCAAGAGGTATGTCTGTTTAGCTTATTTCAGAGAAGAGCATAATTAAATAATTCTCACTATCTTAAAAAACTTAACTGAACTAAAATACTGGTATCAAAAGGCACTTTAATTTAGCAGGGAAAGGCACAACAAGCACTAATGACTGGGGGCTGAAGCCAAGTACAAAAAAGAAGCAAGGCACATTTAACGATGAAAACAATTAACACTGGAACAAATTCAAAGAAGTTGTGGATTCTCCATCCTGTGAAGTGTTCCAATCAAGACTGCTTTAGTTAAATGCATTTGGGTAGATATAGAGGTAAACGTGTGAAACACGCAATGACCAAAGGCACATTGGCTCCAGAGGCAAAGGTCAGTGTTTGCGAAGGTCTTGATGCCCCCATCAGCCAGATGGTGACCTGGCTGGAGGACACTCCAGCTCCTTCACCATCTGCACACCCCGGGTTCTTTCTTTCCTACAAGAGGAGAAGAATTTAGGGCCTGAGGATGAGGAGTCACTGTCTTTTGTGGGCTTGTGATTTAGCCACACGTGGGCCCAGGCCCGGGAGCTTAGAAATAAGCTCAAATCCTGCAAATGAGCTGTAGTCCTAAATGACTGAGTAGGAGACAGGTTTATGAGTTGGTTTGTGCAAGCAAGAGCTGATTCACTCCAGTGGGCTGCAAACAAGTGCTGCAAAACCTGTATTTTCTATGTTTTTCTATTATTTGAAAAAAAAAGTCATGTGCTATTTATAACTGAGTATTCAGCTTTGTGGTTCAGACCAGAAACAACTGGCTGGAGAAAGGAGGCTCCCAAGCACAAAATAAGACCCTGGTGATACTGCATGTTTCTAGTTATATCTAGCAGTACCTAGAAGTTCTTACCATTAATTTATGTATGACTGTGTATGTAGGCAATAAGCTGCTTCTAAAAGGAGATGAGAAGTTGTCTAAAATGTCTGGCGCTTTTCGCTATTTCCATGTTACTTTTAATTGTTTCCCTTGAGATGCACAGAAAACAGTTCAGAAACAGAAGTATTATAAATAACGGAAAAGTATTATGAAGTAGTTTATCTGAATACTGACATACGTATGGGGTGCAGGTGTTTAGGTGCTGGCAGTGGGGAGCTGCGGGGGTGGCCTCTGTGGGAAGAGGCCGGGGCTGCCCTGTGTCAGACACAGATGGTTTCAGCCAGCTCCAAAATGGACCCACGCAGGACACAGCTGAGCCCACCAGTAAAGCTGGTGGCACCTCTGTGGAAACGTATTTAAGAAAAGTCAGAGACAGGAGGAGGGAACAAAAAGAATGAGAAACAGCAGGTGAACACCAAAGTCAGAGGAGGAGGAGAAGGTGCTCCATGGTGGGGCAGGGACCCTACCACCGCCAAGGGACTGAGTGGTCCGTGGAGGACACACACACGTGCACACACACTCTGGAGTATGTACAGCTCCCTGGAGGGACTGCGGCCTATGGATAAGTCCATGCTGGGGGACTGGGAAGGAGGGGTGCTTGGATGAAGATGAGCCTGGGAAAGGTGGAGAAAAGGTGATTTCCTTAAGTGTGCAAATGTTTGATTTTTTTTGGTTTTTGTTTCCCAGTATCCAAATCAGTACTCAAATATTTATTTCAACTGACAATAAATTAAGTTAAATTCCCCAAGTCAAGTCTTGGTTTGCTCCTGACAGTAATTGGCAAATGATCTCCCTGTCTTTATCTCTACCCAGAAGGTTTTTTGCTCCTGTTTTCTCTTTTCTCCCCTGTCCAGCTGGTTGCAGGGCAAGGGAGGGGAATGAGCAAGAGTTTGGGTGGGAGTTTGGCTGCCCATCCAGGGTCAACCCACCACACATTTTTAGTCTGAGGTAATATAATTTGTATGATTATTAGTCAACTAATCTTAAATATTCTTGAGAGATGAGATTATATCTCACAAGAGACATGACTTTCAAAGGAAGGGTAGTAGGCATCTTAAAATCAAAATAAAGGTGGTTTGCTTAAAATAGATAAAATAAAACTGGCAGGATATGACATTCCATGTATTTTCTGAAATATTTTAAAACTTTTTGGAAAAATACAGCTATGTGGTTTGAACATTGTGTTTAAAATTTTCTCTAAAGTACACTTGCAGCAATATGCTGTGTGAGAACTGAAAAGTAAAGATGGTGATCTATTTCATTGACTAAGGTAACCAAAGTACAAAAAGTAAGCAGCAATTAAATATATGCAGTTACTCCTAAGTCCTCAGTAGTTGTTATCTAGATATCACAAGTTGTTGAGTTTTTATTTCCCTTACAAGTATCCCTTTTAATACAACAGGGATATTTAAGCTAATATATACCACTGGTAATTATTATTCCAAGTATAGTTGACATTTGAAAGCTAGTAACCACACTGGAGCACCGTATTAAAATGTTAATTTATATAGGACAGACAACTTAGTCATGCTCCCAATTAGACCATTTCAGTTTTCCCATTGTTTTCTACGTGACAATCAAGAAAAGAGCAACCCAACCGTACTAAGAGACAGAAAAGAGTGAATCAGGTGTGATGAGGGTTTCCTCTTTGTCATCCTTGAAATCACCTTGCAAGAGATTCTCCTTAACTGTTGATCAAAAGAGATTATAAATCTTATTTTATTTGCTTGTCTTCCCATCTCTTCAAAGCAGGACAGATTCAGGAAAGATTCATCTCCAAAGAGAGAGAGATGAGTCTTTCTTGCTGCTGCTGTGGGGGTCGGGACTGCCAGCTGCAGCCAGCTGTGTAGAGCTTTATTCCTCCCAGCGATGACAAGAGCAGCTGTGGCTCCAAAGCCCCTGTCAGCTCAGAGGTGATTTGTTATGGATGATCTGTCAGGGGCTGTCCCAGCTGATGCCTCTGTGCCACCTCTTCAAATAAATGAGAAGCCTTGCTTCACAGCGAGCACCGCAGTCCCGCTGGGCTCCCCCGACCTTTCTGTCCCCATCAGGCTGCGGTGATCCTCTGCATGCGCAGCAAGGACTACGTGGGCAACAGTTGTCGTCACATAACTGATTAGCTGTGACAAAGTAGTTTTCTGACAGGAGGAGACAGTCAAGCCATGATGGGGCGAGGCAGTGGTTGTTCTCTTCCAGAATCAAGGCAGCAGTGAAGAAGAGGGCAAGGTGGACCAGAGTCCTGAGGTTTCTGTGGGGCTTAGCACGGTATCTACTCATGCAATTTGGGGGATATTCCCTGACAGCTCCTGTATGCAGCAAGACTCAGAAGCATATTTGCAGCTGGATAGCAGCAGCATAGTCTCTTATCTCAGGAGAGTCAGTATGGATGTGTGCTTGTTTCTCTGCCATCTGACGTGCCAGTCCTTAACTCCACTAGGAGGGAAAAAGGCAGTTGTTCTTTTCAGCCAGCAGCTGCCACTACTGCCTTTCTCTGGCTCAAAACAATTTTGAAGGAGAAAGCGTTTGCTAAGCAGCTAGGCTTCTGCTTGTTTGGGGGTTTTGTTCCTTTGCTGAAAAAAGAGGGACTTCAGTTGGCAGCATTTGTTCCCTTAACTTCTCACCACCAGCTGCTATTGCTTCTGAAAGAGCCCAGAGTAATAATCCTGATGCTTTTACATGGATTGCCAAGCTTTGTGTTTAGCTACTATCACAATTTAATATGTGTGGCTGATGCTGTAAAAGGCTAACTATACACAGGGGGGGAATCAGGAAGAAAAATTATGTGGAGGACTTCTGTTAAGCTCCACCCTCAAAATAAACTCTGTCCATGGGATGTGGTACGATGAGTGCATGGAACAGATGTTGAGTTTGATCACATCTTAGTCTTAGACTCTCGGGGCTTTTCTCTCCCTCATGAAGTCCAGAAGCACTCGGGGGATGAATTGAGTTCCAGATGCTTAAATTCTAACTGAGATTTATAGGATTCTCAGTATTGCTTTAGATTGGTTTGTTCTTAGATGTGTTTTGATGCAGCCTCTCTTATTTATGTGCTGTGAAAAGCAGCAAACCAAGGTTGACATAGAAGGTGCTGTGCTTGGATAGATGTGTCAGGGTGCCCTGAAATGAACAGGGCAAGTCATACTTCTCAGAGTCCCAGGGCAAGTAATTGTTGGTTACGCTTACATCTTGTTTGCAAAGCTGTCTATGAAACCTTGACCTCCCTTTGCGTTTACTGAAGTCGTGCTTCCTGCAGAACCAAACGCTTTTCTGTGCCAGCCCAGTCTGTGCTGTGACTGCACTGGACAGGAAAGAAGGACAACTGATAAGGCTAGAAGCATGATCTGTTAGCACCTGCAGGACTAGGGGTAAGTGAACAGCTAATTGAAACGCTCCATTCATTAGGTTTTGACAAAAGAAAATAGATTGGCAGTTTTAGTATAAGTGCCTGTTTGATATTAAAAGTCTGTTTAAACATTTTCCAAAGTCACTTGCAGGTGGCTGAGCTTCACAGACACACAGATGTGCTTAGTCCTTGGGTGGCCCTTGGGTGTTTTCCGGCTGCACAAGACAGGCATGGCTGGTGTAGCTCTGCCTGCTTTCTGTGTCTGGTCATTTCCCAGGCAGAGGCGGCCATGCACTGGAAGCTGGTGCACGCATACAACTCTGTGCACTGCTTGTTTTATTGTCACATTGATCTTCGGAGTCTCAAAATTATTTCCTTACCTTCTAAGAGTCTTTGAGAGTTTAATACAGACCACAATGGAAATACACAATCAGCTTGAGTCTTCACATAGTTGCAAACTTTACTATTCACATGCCCAGTAATTTTAATCCTGTACTCACAGAATCACAGAATTGTAGGGGTTGGAAGGGACCTTTGGAGATCATCTAGTCCAACCCCCCTGCCAAAGCAGGTTCACCTAGAGCAGGTTGGACAGAAATGTGTCCAGGCGCGTTTCAAATATCTCCAGAGAAGGAGACTCCACCACCTCTCTGGGCAGCCTGTTCCAGTGCTCTGTCATCCTCAAAGTAAAGATTTTCCTCATGTTGAGATGGAATTTCCTGTGTTCCAGTTTGCGCCTGTTGCCCCTTGTCCTGTCACTGGGCACCACTGAAAAGAGTGGCCCCGTCCTCTTGACACCTGCCCTTTAGATATTTATAAGCGTTGATGAGATCCCCTCTCAGTCTTCTCTTCTCCAGGCTAAACAGACCCAGGTCTCTCAGCCTTTCCTCATAAGAGAGGTGCTCCAGTCCCTTCATCATCTTTGTAGCCCTGCGCTGGACTCTCTCCAGTAGTTCCTTATCTTTCTTGAACTGGGGAGCTCAGAACTGGACACAGTACTCCAGATGTGGCCTCACCAGGGCAGAGTAGAGGGGGAGGATGACCTTCCTCGACCTGCTGGCCACACTCTTTTTAATGCACCCCAGGATACCTTTGGCCTTCTTGGCCAGAAGGGCACATTGCTGGCTCAATGTTTGGTAATTGTTAGCTGAAACAATTAGTTAGGTTTTTTGATAGCAGAAGTTTGTGGGGTAGTACATGGTCAGTGCTTACACCTTCTCTGTGCGAGCAACCTGCAGGCCTGACTGTCAGCTTCCCACAGGGGCTGCGATGTCCACTCGTGGTGCTTGAGGTGCAGGAGACAGGCACAGTTTGAAGCCAGTCTGGAGAATGTTCAGCACAGCAGGGAGGAAACTAGATTGCATCTCTCTTATGGTGCTGCTTTGTGCCCTCAAGCAAACCCTGGGTTTTTAGGTTTGGGGGTTTTTTTTGAGAAATAAATGCAATAGAGGTCACTTAGTTGTAAGTAATTAGATAGTAATCAGTTTTTAATCTTTGAGCCTATTTCTTATTATTTTGCTACACTAATCGCATAACTTCCAGCAGTGAATGTGTTTTTACTCAGCTGAAGCCTTAAACGTTTTATTTCCTCCTTTTGGTAAATATTTAGATCCCATTGATAATTCCTACCTCTGAGCCTGTGAGCTGGAAGCAGCACATTCATCACACGTAACAAAGAATTTTAATTCTTGCTTTGAGGGAAGACGTGGCTAAATCTTAATCACAAATGAAACATTTACACGGAAATAAACACTTCCCGGAAAATCCTACGTGACTACATCAGCCACGTGCACTGTAACGAGCAGGGTGCTGCCAAGTTATGGCACGCAGACGGTCACAGAAGCGCGAGGGATCTGCTGAGCCTGCCCCGAGGTTCCAAAGCAGCCACCCAGAAGCTGGTCAAGCTCTACCCTGACGCTGGCTGGGCTCTTTGCTCCTCTGTGGAGACTGCTCCAGAGCAACAGTCCCGTGGTTGTTAGGAATCTTCTAGTCTCCAGCCTAAATGACCATGTGCCTTTTATCTTGTTGCAACGTCTTCTCAGGCTTAGAAATACTCAGAGTTAGGAAATAGAAATTCTCGGTCAGAGGTGAGCCTTCCTCTCTCTTTCTCCCACCTGCTGGGGGAGACGTATTGTCCCTCTCCCACTGCGCCATCGGGAATAACCTCTTATCACCACATATTGGTGAGACATCGAAGTGGGTTTTTAAGTAAAAGTGCATGGTCTAGTATGGGATAAAATACAGAGTAAGGGCAACGCTGAAAAAAACCCCAGCCCTGCTTCCTGAACATGAATGGGGAAGATATATACATGAGAGGGACAGCATAGCAGACTTCTGTATTTACACTCTCTCTAAGCAATAACGACATATCGATAGTAATGTATTTTCATATGTAATATGGATGCCATCATTGCCGTTAATTCATGGCAATTATTAAGGTTTGAATTTAAAGAATAATTTAAAACAGAGTTTAAATGTGAATTTGTTTAGGAAAAAAGGTTTAATACAAATGAAGCTAACATGGCACTCTGCAAATTGACGGGATCTCAGTGGAAGCCACTCTGGAAATCTAAGTAGCTTCATTCTTAATGTTGGACCATTTACGGCATTATGACCGTGAAAAGTGGATTTAACGTAGGATTTCTTTTACGTGTGTTAGGCTGCCTTCGGTGGTGCAAATTTGCCTTATTTAGGTTGGGTAAGAGAGACAATAAAAATCAGGACATTCATTTTAAATAGAGCTGCTATGTTTTTAAGAACAAAACAGTTTTACTTGAAATAAAAAAATCAGATGTTTTCCGCAGAGGTAACGCTAGGTCCTTGCTTATTTCCCTGGCGAGCTGCGGGCCGGAGGGGAGAGGGCAGCGCTGGGCCGGGGGAGGGAGGCCCGGCTGCCCGGCAGCCGCTGCCGGGAGGGGCTGAGAGGCTCCCGGCACCGCCGACAGAGCCCGGCGGCGGG
>VYZM01020360.1:212613-268605 GCA_013398915.1 Dromas ardeola
TGTTTGCCTGGGGCCGGGAGAAGGAATGCCGTCCTCTGGCCGGGTGCGGTACTTTGAGCTTTTCCCCTTGTTAAGACCCGACTCTTGTCATTGGGTTTTTATACGCGTTAATTCACGTTAAGGAAGTAAAATCATCGAGGGTTATATTAGTGTTTCTGGGGCTGCGGTTCGCCGATCAGAAACCTGACGGTAACTACCCACTTCTTTAGAGAAACGCTGAGGTTTTCCCTCCTACGTGGTGAATAACCCACCCCTTATCTCCTCTCTCAGATTGGGTCTGTTAAGGAAAAACTTGTTTTGCCGGATATGTGTCCGCATGGACAGAGCCATAGTCGTGACTAATTATTCAGACTTCAGTGAATACCAGAAACAAGACACTAAAAAAACCCCAGCCTCACTGTTCAGCATAGTCACAGTTATCTGACAGTTCTCATGTAACAGTACTATGTAGTACTGCTGATATTAATTGTATGCATCTTGTTATGTAGTCGTGTGCTGCCTCAGTAGTTATTAACCATGGTGGAATACATCTGCAAGAAGAAATTCAAAGTCTTCTGAGGGACACCGAAGCAAGCAATGTCTTTAAACTGTGAAAAAGTGCAGTATGTACAGATAGACCCAGTACTATGAACGTAGGTAGCATATACAATCATTTAAATCAAAGTGGGCTTGATGGTTTTATTTGGCAGTGAGCCTAAAATAGAAAAGAGCAGTTGGAGGCAGAGATGTTGAGGCTAGTATGTCAGAAAAACTACTGTGCATAAAAGTGAGTTATTTCTGATTTTAATATCAACTCTGTGCTACCTACTTCTTAATCCCACTTTTGTCACAGCCTTCCCATCTGCTAAGTGAGTGTCTTAAGTGGAAATTGTTGTATAAAAGGCTCTGGTTTTCATTATAGTCTTTACTTCGGTAAAGACTCTGTTGTGCAGGCATGAGAAGTGATTCGAAGATGAGGAATAGCCTGAGAAATATTTTGTTTAACCATTTGAGCCAAAACTTTACTCAAAGAGCAAGATTTAACCCACCTTTACATCTCGCGTATGAATGGCTGAAAGATTGGAGTTGTTACGGCTGTGCGTTTCCATAGTTCACTCCGTCACAAATCGCATTAATGCAATTTAGTTTTTACTGACTACTGTTTGAGGTGTCGAAGTATAATATTTCTCTGTTTGTATCTCAGTGCTTTCTGCTCCTTTGCAGTTAGTTTCAGAAATATCCAATTTAATTATAAAATATTTAGTTTCTCTCTGAGTTAGGATAAAATGCAGTACAGGTGGTAAAAGCTGCCTGAGAAGTCTGCAGACAGTTGGATGGTTGATCTCAAGCTTCAGACTGCCTTGGATAGGCTGATTAAAGCATCTTCCACTGGTAAAGCAAAGCGCAGTTTTTCACTCGTTTGAACCTTTTTTGCTTTTCCCATAAATGCCTTTCAAACATTTCATTCTTTATTAGGCCTTTCCCATGTAAGAAAGAAGCTGTTGGTGGGGGATCATCAACTTGCACTTACATATATTCATAAATTTTAGATAATCTCTTTCCAAAGGGCAGATGTTAAACAATGAACATATGGGAGGATCATTTTATCTCCTTTGTATGTCAGCTGGTGATATGTTGAAATAAGACATTTAAACCACACAACGAAATTCAGTTATTGCAGTGAGGGCTAATGAAGAATACATCATCCGACAGGAATGCTCTAAATTGTTGTTTGCTGTCATGATAAATGTAGTTAAGATTTGGCCGAGTTCTTACATTTGGTCTTACAAAAAGTGTCCATGTTGCCTTAGTGACCTTTTAAGTAGCATATGGAGTCAGTGGCTTAAATGAGACTTCAGAAGTACCAGTATGAAAGAAGGAGGTAAAAGACACCCTGTGTCCCTTCTCTCTTTGTTAAATGCCAGCATGACTGTTCTTAGGTAGGTGTATACCTACCCATTTTGACTAGGTGTTGCACCACCTGGAGAAGAGTTGGAATAAAGAATGAGCCAATGTCTGGAACATGTTTCTTCGAAAGCCTGCAAGTGCATCTGTGCTGTGGCGTGCGAGTAAACCAAGGTGATAATTGCTGATAGCTGTAAAGCTGTGAGTGTTGGCTGGGTGAATTCTTGTGACTTTCCTCTAAGGACTGTGGAAATGAAGCTGCTTTTCATGTTCACATTATGCGCTTTGAAACATCTACAGAAACTTGGAAAACAGGAAGCTTAAAAAGAACCAAGAATATGCATAGTATATCAGAAGTATCCTGCATAAGACTGTAGCTGTTAAGCGGATGCCCTGATGTAAGCTGTTAAGAACAGCACGAGCATATATGATACTTTCCTGCATATATATGATACTGTTCCAGTCTTCAGCTATTCTCAACCCGTGGACTTTCCAATCCAGACCTGGTTTCTGTATATTGAGTGGTTCTCACTGGGTGCTCTTCCATCAAGCATTTGGTATCCACTTGAACCCTTATAGTTAATTTAGGCATATCAACATTTTATGTACCATTTTTCTGTATCAAGGGTATTCTTGTTAAGATTAGTATTTTGGTATCTCAAGATAATATCCCAAACGTGGTGTTCTTAGGCAGTCAAGGAATACCAGGTCATCTATGGAACTGAAGGAGCCCTTGGAACAGATAGGAAAACGCACCTTTTTTATTTAGTTATATAGTTATTTTAGTACTAGTACAGATGTAATAGCTTTAAAGTGGTTTAAGTGCATGAAGGCTGAGGTGTTAAGACATTGATTTAAGGAAAACACTGTAGTTATATCCCTGCAAAAGTTGTGCAGACAAATTCTGGTTTGAAATGCATCTATTAATTGGCATTTTTCAAAGTCAGCTTAAAATTGCCCAGAGAGGTGGTGGAGGCCCTGTCCCTGGAGACATTCAAGGCCAGGACTGATGAGGCTCTGAGCTATCTGATCTGGTTGAACATGTCCCTGCTTACTGCAGGGGGTTGGACTAGATGACCTTTAAATGTCCCTTCCAACCCAACACATTCCGTGATTCTATGAAAATCATTTGTCTGTGAGAATTCTGTGTCATGATCTCTGTGACAGAGATCTGATCTGTTCCTGCTTATGATTGCGCTAATTTCATGTATGATTTACCTTTTTTGCCTGTACAATCAGCAATTCTGACTTCTCAGACTGGTGCCGGCTTTTTGCTCAGGATAAGGGTGTGTGGCAGGAGAAGTTACACTGTGTTTGCAGGTGCTATGCCCGGAGTCCTGTACAGCCAGTTTGTGCAAACTTGTGGCATTTACAGTTACTTGCTTGCAATTCTCGTTATTTCTGTGGGATTTTCTTCCCTTCCCCACCTCCTTTGTGATTTAAATTAAGATTTGGATCTTTCAAACTTTACAGTAAAGGAATAATGTAATTATTTTTGTAGTGCCTCATTTGGAGAGAATGCAGTGATTCTTAAAGAAAATAGAAGTTATTATAAAATCCTTTTACTAGATTAAAGTGAATTGTTTGCCTTGCTTTTGAGGGCTGCCAGGTGTACAGGCCTGATCCCAGAATTCAGGCTGGGCTTATAGAAAGGATTCCACTACCTTTTCTGCATTTATTCATTGATGTGGTGAACCAGTAAGAGCACCATTCAGATGATGAAAAGAAGTTTTATTCCAAGATGAAAGGGAGCACTGTCATTAAAGTCTTATTCTTTCATTTCTTTCCATGATGGTGCTCTTACAAATTTATCAGAAAACAACATACCTCCCTCCCCACCCCTTTACCCCCCTCCTGCCCCCCCGCCAATCCTACAGCTTTCCCATATAAACTGTACGGCTTTCTATGATCACATCTGCTGGAATAGCGGTAGAAAATCAACTATATGTTGGCTCAGTTCTGGCATAACTCAAACCAATATGTTGGCAGTATTTTGAAACATGGTGGATTTGTCCTTTTTTGAACTATTCATTTAACAAAAAGGAAGATAGAGGAGGGATATGTTATATAGGATTAATTCTGTGATCATATTTCCCTTAAGCTAACGAAACTGGAAGTTACCTATTTCCAAGAGAACGCAATTGGTCCTTTCAGTGCTTTTTCCCCCCCTCTATTTTGTGTTTAACCTAATGATAACCACAAACCAGTTGTGGAAGAGATGTCATTGCTTTTATGTGTATTTGTATTTAAGTGTCTAATAATAAACTTAAGTTCAGATTTCTATTTCCCAAGCTTTAGTGGAGCTCAGACAAGAATGCAGAGCCTGAGCATGCACATCTAGCAGATCTGGAGTTCTGCCTTACTCCTTGTTAGGGGTGATCCTGCAGGGATGAAGTGTATATATGGGGTGTAGAAAACTCATCAAGATCCTGTGTGGGTAACCGAGTTGTTAATGACGTCAGTCCCTTTAGGTTAAGCTGTCATTGCAGGAGACCTGGTATCTTGCGTGTTTAAATTATTAACATATGAACTAAAAAAATGTAACTTTTTCTCCCTCTAATAAATGCTTTCTCATGCTCAAGTCTTAGGGCAATAGAAAACCCTGGCGTAGAAAGAACAGGCAAAATTCATACATTCTGGGGTGCGGGTGTGCGTGCACATACATATGTCTAATAATTCCTAGCAGTTGTCATTGCTCTCTAAAGTAGCGTTAATTTTTTTTTTCTTAGTGTTACATGTTACCTTAGATTTTCGTTTAATTTTCTTTGTGGAGGAATTAATGGGATCTGTTTTTCCCCCCTTTAGAAATGTAACTGACAGCTAATAATTCTGTGCTTTCTTTTGCTTCCTGTAGGCTGGCACCGATGCGATTATATACACTGTCCAAACGGCATTTTGTTCTGGTCTTTGTAGTATTCTTTGTTTGTTTTGGTTTGACAGTCTTCATAGGAATAGCAGGTAAGGATGCTGTCTTTTTAAAAGATTACAGTTCTTGTATGCTTTGTCTAAACCTGTTGGTATTTGCAGATGTATTTAAATGCTAATGAGATTATTGCCCCTGAGATGTCTGAGGCAGCATTACTTTTGACAGGAAGGGAGAAGTATTTCTTCCATCTCATTTTTTCATGGGAGTACTACCTACACAGATTTGGTATTTGCAATTGCCTTGTAGGGAAGAGTCAGTAAAGTAAAACAAAACCAGCTTCGTTGTAGCATAATTTTTCAGCTGACTGCTACATTAATTTTCTTCTTTTTATTTCAGTCTGTGGTGCTAACACTTAATTTCCTGTGAGGAAGTTGATAACTGTTTGTAAAGCCTTCTTAATGTTTGGGTGATAAACGTCACAGAAATATAAAATATTTAGTAATGTAAAAATATAAACTTCTGTTGTTGAACATGTATGAGCTTAGGTCTCTGGTTTCAAAGACCTTTGTGCGAATCATGACGTGGTCTGGGAGACTAAGCACTTAGTGCCTGTGTACTTATCCTGGAGATCAGAGAGATCTGTGGAAGTCTGATCGACAAAGATGCAGAGTGTCATTAGGCAGATGGAAAGCGTGGGAGCCCTCTGTATTTCATGCCAGAGAGGTTTTCCAGATCTAAAACATACTTGAAAAAGAAGTCAGCATGGTATCTCTGCAGTGTTAATAAGCTAATACTCTGCTGTCAGGATAGCTTTGTCAACACAAAATTCAAGTGACAGAGAGGGAGAGGGGAAGGGAGGGATTTGTACTCATTAAGCAACCCGCACCTCATGTAAGAATTATTAAAAGGAGGTTACCACCTCCCCCAACTTTACTGCTTATTTCCATGTCACCCAGGGTGTTCTCCTGTGCCACTCTGACACCTCTTGACCTGTCTGTAGGGTTGTCTCTGCCTCTGCCCTGTCCTTCACTTCCTTCGGAATGAGTTGGGCTCCTCAGGCCTGAGACCCTGGGACTCATCCAGTCCTGCCTGCCTTGGAAAGAAGAGGGGGTTAATTGAAGGCAGCTGTTTGGGCTTTTTGTGCCCATCCATGCCTTGTAGGCAGTACATTCTTCATAATAGCATTAAATAATAAAATTTGTCTGTGAAATGAAACCTTTTTTCCTGCTGTTTGATTTATTGTATCAGCCTAAAGTCCAAACAGATTTCAGTTCATGAAAGTTAACCACTGATATTCCTGTGACTTGCCTAAGGATGCTGATGGGCATTATTTGGCCCTTTGTTATTTGGTATTTATTTTGGTATTTATTTTATGTGTTATACCATATAAATACATTTACAAAAATGCATTTTATATGAATGATAAAGGAAAAAAACCCCTGGAATTACTTAATTTAGTGTCATTTGACTTAAAAAATGAACCATATCTGTAGTTGTGTATTTATTCTGCCTGGTTGCAAGAAATGCAAGAAAGTTGTTTTACGTAAGACAAGTCAAAAAGCAGGGCTCCTGGAAGAGAAGACTGAGTATTTCATTCTTAATTGGTAGCAGAACCTGAAAGAGAGCTGTGTTGGTGTGTTGCATTGCATCTGCATGCAGAGTGGTCTGATGATGTAGTTGTCTTTGGTCCAGGGGACTTGGCTGCTGTAAGTAATGCTTGGTCATCTGTAACCTGCTTGGGGTCTGTGTTCCCCTTCAGGAACTGTCACGGCTGTGGGATTCTTGTCCTTGTAAGATTGGTTTGCTGGATAGTTTTGTTGACAAAGTGTGAACGCAGTTCATTATAACTTAATTATTTTTAAAATAATCCTGTTTACCTTGGGAGGAGACCCACTGAACACTTTCTGTGATGTTTTTCCATGCCTTTTGTTGACAGCTCCTTTCTTCCTGTGAATAGAGGGAGGGGCACTAACAATAGAGTGCTCCCTCATTAAAGGGTGCAGTCTGAGCAAAACTCACCAAACCCACTAAGTAAATGAAAAAGTGGGACATACATCCATATTTTCTGTGCTACTTGAATATGCCATTGCCCACACTCCTCTATTTGCAGTTTGGGAAGCCTAGCAGAAGTCTTGCTTCTCATCTGAGAAAACAAGACAGTTTAATCTGAGGTGGCTGATGCTCTTCAGTTCTTGTAACCCAAGACAGACACAGACTTGGGTTTTTTTTTCCCCAGTTATGGTCACTTTCTTTCCCTTATTCCAATGGGTCTATGTTATCTTTGGGGTGAGACGAAGTGCAGAGCTCATTTTCTGTACCTGTGCAGTTTTCATGTTCACCACCTCGGGGTGGTTCTTTGCTTTCAGATATGATTCTGTTAACTGAGTAAGACTAAAAGAAAAACAATAACAATGTAATTGAATCACCATTTTTTAATAATATGACCACAGCATTGTTTTGGTCAGTTGCTTTAAAAACCTTTAATATGTGTTGCCAGCAGGTCGAGGGAGGTGATTCTACTCCTCTACTCCACTCTGGTGAGACCCCACTTGGAGTACTGTGTCCAGCTCTGGGGCCCCCACCATAAGGACATGGACCCATTGGAACGAGTCTAGAGGAGGGCCACAAAGACGATCAGAGTGCTTGAGCACCTCTCCTATGAAGACAGGCTGAGAGAGTTGGGGTTGTTCAGCCTGGAGAAGAGAAGGCTTGGGGGTGACCTTATAGCAGCCTTCCAGTACCTGAAGGGGGCCTACAGGAAAGATGGGGAGGGACTCTTTATCAGGGATAATAGTGATAGCACGAGGGGTAACAGTTTTAAACTGAAAGAGCGTAGATTTAGATTTGATATTAGGAAGAAATTCTTTACGGTGAGGGTGGTGAGACACTGGAACAGGCTGCCCAGGGAAGCTGTGAATGCCCCATCCCTGGAAGTGTCCAAGGCCAGGCTGGANCCCAAACCATTCTATGATTCTGTGATTCCTTGCTAGAGGAGCGGCAGTTACAGCAGTAGAATCTAATTCTCTTTTTGGTTGCTGCTCTTGAAAGCTGGGACTATGATCTCTCTGCCCCAGTATTGCTTCATATTTTCTGGTAAAAAAAACCCCAAACTTTTTTAAAAAGCTCATTCTATTGTTTTTGTTCAGACTTAACGACTGAACTATGATGATTTACCAACTGTGAGTGCTTACTAAAATTGAATTATGATTTTCAAAACAAAAAAGCCTTCCAAAATCCCCCCTGTTTATATGTACTTGAGAACTGAAAAGTTAAATGATGCAGAACTGACTTTATGGCGGGTGGCTGGTAGTGAAGTTAAACTGTAATTCTGGTAGGAAGCTTTGAGTGTGATGGGTGAAATTCTTCATTTTTCCATTTAAAGTCTGTAAGATGGTTAATATTGTAATTAGAGTGGTTATAAAAACCCAAGCAATGCTGCGTGTTTAGAGCTGTCATGACAGCTAACCTAAAATACTTCTTGCACAGACTTATCCCATGTTGATTATTTATAAACTTCCTTCTTTTCCATTGTTTCTCTGTAGTAACTTTGAAGTCCATGGTCTTTGTGAAAAACTGCTTTTCTTGCATAATTTTTGTAATACTAGGTTTGTGGCTGAAACAGCGTGTTTTGAGGATTAATAAATTACATTAAATTGACATACACAAATACGTAAGGGGAGAGACCATTTGGACAGAGAAGTCTTGCTGTGTCTGGGAAGCCTCTAGAGTGACCCGAATATACACATATATGTCCTGCCTATGTCCCTACCTGCTATACATCTCCTCTGTGTTTGTTCACACTGCAGTATATAGATAGAGACATTTTCCTCCTCTTCCCTTAATTTTTCTGGTTTAGTCTTTTCGTGTATGTACATATGCATGCATGAGTACATACTTTTGTGAATGTACATACATGCATGCATTCCTCTTCCTTGTACCATGTGTTCTTGCATACCTTAGAAGGCTAAGGGGAAACCGTACCGCTGTCTACAACAACCTTATCAGAAGATACACAGAAGATGGGGCTAGACTCTTCTCAGAGGTGCATGATGATGATAGGGTGAGAGGTAACAGGAACAAGTTAGAACACAAGAAATTCCAGTTAGGTATTAGGAAAATTTTTCTTACTGTAAGGGTGGTTAAATACTGTAACAGGTTGCCCAGGGAGGTTGTGGGAGTCTCTGTCCTTAGAGGTTCTCAAGACTTTGACTGGACATGGCCCTGAGCAACCTGATCTAATTACACAAGAAAGTGGACCAGATGGCTTCTGGAGGTCTCTTCTAACATAAATTTTTACTTTATTGCTTCTTATTTACTGCATACAAAACTAGAGGTACAGTGTGAGTGGATGGGTGCAGTTGATCAGTACGTGTTAGGGGTGGGTGTATGTCCATATCCAGAATGATTGGAGGAATGGTTGCATGAAAAGGCTGGTAGCGAGCTGAACATCTCCCACTACAATTGGACATGAAACTCCATTGATTAAATGGACTGTCTATTTTAGGAGGAGTTGTTGATAGAACTTTGATACAATTATATTTATGTGAAAATATAGATAATATAATATAGCCCCAGATTTCTATAGAAAAGGAGGGGCCCGATCTGAGAACTGACTGAGAACTGTTTCTAAACAAACGTGGGTATTTTGGCTCGAACAGACTACTGTGTTGAAGATCCAGCACTAGCCAGAAAGTACTGTTATTGTGATTGTACAAGCAAGTACACAACATGTACATAAAAAGGCATTAGCATCATACACTTAAATACATGGGATGTGTTTGCCTTGGTGCCTGAGCCTTGAGTGCAATGCATTATGGGCACTATGCTCTATGTAAATCAGATAACTGTAGCAGTTTGGCTACAGAAACTTTATAGTGCAATTAAATGTGGTCGTTTTTTCAAGTGGTTTTTGGGAGCCCTTGTTGAGCTTCAAGTTGCTGTTAACAGCAGTGCCACTGGTGCTTCGCTAGCTTTTTTGTAGCTGAGTACTTTCATGATTGCAGTGTACAGCTTAGCTTGGGAAAAATACCATGTGGTTTGTTGCAGGAGTTTAGAGTACACATGCAGGGCTTCTAACATGGAGCTCTTGATTTATAGTTTGCTTCCTATTTAATCATGCCCAGAAATACTATGGCCGAGACACTTAAAAGAACATTCAGGCCAAGTTTATTAGTGATATTGAAATGTCTAAGTGATTAACTCTTCAGTTTAAACATCTGAAAAGTGGGATACTAGTTACCTGCTTTGTACAGTCTTCTGAATATTTCAATACTTCAATATTGGTTTCTTTCTTCCTTCTTATATATTCTGTAGGTCCTAAAGTAATTGAAACTTCTGTAGCAAGAACTGACTTAAATAACAGCCTAAAGGTAAGAGTTAATAAATATTGTTGGATTACATGAATGGCTTTATTTGATGTCAGTAATGCTAAACATTCCCCTTCTTCCCCCAAATTATTTTAAGTACTTAGATTTCTACTGGAAAGCTTCTTGGCCACATGGTGCTTTCCAGTTTGAAACTGAAAGTGCAATATAGTACTACCACTGTATTATTTCATGAGTGGCTCAGCAGCAATTTGTAGTCTCTTACTTTCATGAGCAGGTAAGGTAGAGAATTCTATGTGTTTCTGCACAGTGATTTCTGATAAAGTAACACCTGGGTGTTGATAGGATTCCCTGGTGAGTTCACATTGGAGATTCTTGTAGGGGGTCCAGAAACAGAAATTGAGATCATAAACTGAAAAACAATGCTCTCAGTGGCAACTAATGATAACCCTCTTGTGATCTTCCTTTCTATTAGCTGGGAAGGAATTTTTCTTTTTCTTGTTAACTGTTGACTGTCACATGACCAAGACATGGAATCTGGCTTCCTAACATGAACCTTCAAGTTAATTTTCTCAAAAGCTTTCATATTTCGGTTCTCAGTTCTTGCATTTTTATTTCTGTCTAGCTGTTTGCTGTCAACCTAATAACTAAAGTAATTTTTGTGAAAGTGCTAAAAAGGTTTGTTTTTTCTTTTAAAGTAAATTTTCTTTAAATACACTGGAATGTTCCTTTTTTTTTTGTTGGTCTTTTACCTATGTATGTTTGGATTGGTACTGTGTTATGGGTGTTTTTTTTTTAAAAGCGTATTTTTATATCAAATAAGAAAAGTCTTTCCTGCACGTAGATTTTATCTGTTAATGATATCTTCTATGCTTTTGAAATGAATATGGGATTTTTAGGAAACCTAGTGGAAAAATAGTTGTTGTTTTCATAATTATAGTTGAACAGGTTCAAAACTGTGTAGCAGATGAGGGGTCACAAACTTGACTTTTGATGTAAAGTGCCAGAAACGACGTTTTATTTCCAGGCCAGGTCTCAGGATTTTGCATTTCGTATCCTAACATTTTTGTTTTATTACTGCTGCTTTTATGTGCTTTAAGTAGTCATACCTTTCCTTACTTCAGTGCTGTGCAAAATACGTGTGCTATTTAAGCTACTTCTCTGAAAGACTTACATTTGAGCTGTTTATCATACTGTCCACGCAGTAGCACGTATTAAATCTATTCCCAAGAATATTGTCACAAATATAATTAACATGCCTTTCATCATTACAGCTACAGATATATCATGTAACAGAATAATGGCTGGTGCTAACCTTGTGGGTTTTTTTTTACAGCTGAAGCCATTTAATTTAAGTTCACCACCACTGTCTACTTACAATCAGCAGCTGTGGCTGACCTGCATAGTTGAGTTAGATCAGCAAGATGGTAAGAATCTTACCTAAATCTCAGGAAACTGCTATAACAACCTGTATATTTTGTACTGTGTATTAATTTCATCTGTCATGTACATGTCTGTGTTGCTTTCTGGCTATGGCTGGTGGGTTTTCCCTCTGACACAGTTTCTCCCCCTCCGTGCCCTGCTTCCAGTAAAGACACGGAGAGCACTGATCTTGAGAACTGGAAGCAACAGGTGCATGGGATAAGGTTTTTTTATTTTATTTCTGTGAAAGCAGTAATATCTAGAGAATCTGTGTCTCTGTTCCTTTATTTTGTGGGGAATTAGATGTGTGGGTTGTAATGATACTAATTTTTCAATAAAAATTCCCTGTAAGCATGTATTAGTAATAGTTAATCTGTCAAGATTCAGTACAGGGCATTTGTGACTTACTGCCTAAGTACGTAAATAAAAAGGTTTGTGTTTTTTTTATTAATATACAGGACCCCTACTCCAGTAAAGTATAACTGAATAACTTTGAGTCATCTTTAGATATGTGTTTTTAAACTATATTTGGAACTCTATTTGAGATTTCATTTCTGCGTGTTGCAATAGCTTAATATTCTCTCTTTTAATTACAGTGTCCCTCAAAAAGAATGTTACTATGACAGTCAAAATACTTGGAGTGGTGAAGGATGGAAGCACACCATATGTTAATAACCAAGTTCACAATCGGACAAGATTACTCAGTTGTGCACAGGTATGTACCTGCTTAAACAAAACTCTGATGCATCTCATTTAAATCTCTTTGTGTGCATGTTACATCATGTTGCAAATGAGAAGAATATATCTGTTAAGCATGTCTCGGGAAAGACTCTGGAGTATAGTTTCATTTGTAATTGCAAACTAGCTAGTAATGCTGAGCAAGATACCTACTATCTGTCTTTTTCTGTTTCCTTCTATGACTTGTGTCTATTACCCCTTAAAGACCGCTCTTTCTTGTTAGAGTAGCTCTCTGCCAGCAAAGCAGTGTGTGCTGCTTAGCCACCTAAGTAGATTTAGCAGCACTGAAGCAAGGAATATTGTAGTAGAAAATTGGATATAGGGCTCCAGAGGAGAGAAGAGTTCTCCCCCAACACCTAGCAGAAAGTCTGGTTGAACTCAGCTGGCATCTGTGTTCTGAAGAAAGCCAAATTTCTTACCATCTGTGAAGAAATGTTTAAGATTTTGAGTTTCTAGTATAATTTGCACTGAATTTTTTAAACTTAGAGACATCCAAAACAGCTTCTCCAGATGCAAGTCCTTTAGGAAGAGCATAGCTGAAGTTTTTTGTGATAAGCATATAGGGTAAATCATATGTTTTCTCTTTATATGTAGACACATATATATGATATTTGCAGAAATCAATGAACAGTGTTCCATTAGATTTAATTACACGCAGCCAAGAGAGCAATACGCTTGGGTTTTCTCTTTCCTCTTAACTTTGAGAAATGAGTTAGCCCCATCTCCCAGTCCGATGACCTAGAGTTTGACTGACAGTTATTCAGATCCTTCCTGGTGCTGCAAGCAGTTGCTTTCACCAGCTTAAGTGAACAGCTAGCCTTGTTTATCGGTTCAAGTTTTGATCCTGCTGACTGACTTTATCGGTTTCTTCTGCTTTGTCTGGTATCTTTCAAGAAGTTATCTGCAGGTCTTGTTTGAGTCGTATTCTGGCTGATCAAGATTGGTAGGGCATATAATAAATATCATCAATATCTGACGATTTGGAAACAAATTCTCCAACCTATATTAACAGTGCATGTTCTGGAATAAATTGAACGCTTTTACATAGTATTCTTCACTGTATGTGTTCACAGAAATGCAGTGAAATCATTGTTGCTCACCTTGGCTACCTGAACTACACTCAGTACAACATATTTGTTAGCTTTGAAGATCTAAATAAGTTAACGTACACCATCCAGAATATTACTTTCACAGTAAGTATGAAGTTTTATGCTAGCAAAAGAAATCTCCTCAGTTACTAATGCTGTAGAAGTCTGCTTTAACTGTAATTAAAAAGTTATCTCGTTTTTGAAGATAAACATAAAGATGCATCATAATTAATTTTTTTTTCACTACTAATGTCAGAACTATTACAGCATTTGCTGTTAATAAGGGTCTAGACCAATTTTTTTAACTCTGTAAGGAAAGATTTTTCTTTCAGAACTGCTAATGCTGTTTTCTAGACTAGATAAATCTAGTCTGATTCCTGGGAGATATTTTTAACAGTAGGCAAGCTCGACTAGAACATCCAGTTTTCTGCATTCGCTTATAGAGATGTTACCTCTCTAAAGCATGGTATCTGTTTCAGCCTTTCCAGTAGGTGTATCTGAATTAGCAAGATTTTTCCAGACTTTGCAAAAGCATGGACTGGAAACATTTAACAAACTCAAAGAAAAATGAAGATTTTTTTTTTTTTTTTTGACTATGCTTATGAGGAAGAGAAAAATGTTTATTCAGATAAAATAAGCAGGCTAATAAAATAATTCACTAAAATAATCCCTAGTGAAATATCTAGCTCACTTCATAGTGTTAAAGATTGCTTATAAAACAGTTTCATCATCAGTGTGTGCTGATTGGCTCCAAAAAGAAATTTAGAAATATTTGCATTGGGAGAAAATGGAACTAAACCTAATTTATAATACAGGTTACTATGATATGTTCTACCTGTATGCAACATTCAGAGCAGGCAGCAAGCAAAAATCTTACTGTAAAGCAAAAGTGGTTTTTATATATTAAATAAACGTCCTGAATATTAATATTTGTAATATTCTAGTGCATAAAGCACATCATTAAAAATCAGCTGTAAGGGGGAAAAAAACCACCAAACTCAAAACCCCTTTGCTCAGTTCCAGATTTGAAAAAGGACCAAGTGTTGGAGCATTTATACTTGTACAGTTTTTCATCATAAAATCATAGAATCACGGAATGGTTTGGGTTGGAAGGGACCTTAAAGATCATCTAGTTTCAACCCCCCTGCCCTGGGCAGGGACACCTCCCACTAGACCAGGCTGCTCAAAGCCCCGTCCAGCCTGGCCTTGAACACTTCCAGGGCTGGGGCATTGACAACTTCTCTGGGCAGCCTGTTCCAGTGCCTCACCACCCTCACCGTAAAGAATTTCTTCCTAATATCAAATCTAAATCTACCCTCTTTCAATTTAAACCGTTACCTCTCATCCTATTGCTACACTCCCTGATAAAGAGTCCCTCCCTGTCTTTCCTGTAGGCCCCCTTCAGGTACTGGAAGGCCGCTATAAGGTCTCCCCCGAGCCTTCTCTTCTCCAGGCTGAACAACCCCAACTCTCTCAGCCTGTCCTCATAGGAGTGGTGCTTCAGCCCTCTGATGATCTTCATGGCCCTCCTCTGGACTCGCTCCAACAGTTTCATGTCCTTCTTATGTTGGGGGCCCCAGAGCTGGACACAGTACTCCAGGTGAGGTCTCACCAGCGTGGAGTAAAGGGGGAGAATCACCTCACTTGACCTGCTGGCCCCACTTCTTTTGATGCATCCCAGGATGCACCATCTTCCAACCTAGACAATTCTATGATTCTTTGATCTTGCTTTGCAGGCTGCCCTTAAGGCAGACTTGTGCACAAAACCAAGAAAGCCGAAGCCCTGCTTTCCTGCAGCAACTAAAATTGTCATTTTATTTCATTATTACAATGGTCTCAGGTAATCTCAGATGAAGTCATAGATTGTCTTTTGTATAACGGGATTCTCTACATGTAAATTTCATTCTACATTTACACTTTAAGAAGACAACACAGTGGTTGACAGATTTAATCCATTGAAAGGTAAAGCTTATTCATATGGGCAGAGCATATGTTGTACCAGGGAATTTACATTTCTAAAGTGGCTTCAAAGGAGGAGCATGCCATGTATGAGGTTAATTTTCAACAGAGCAGAGTTTATGCAAACTGACATGTTAAAATTAATATTTGTGCCCTTCTAATAATTAGAGGAGAAGAAGGAGCTTTTCCTCCTTAAAAAAAGTTCTTTATTTCTAATTAGCTCATTTATTTTTCCCTTACTGGATTTTCTTTTTTCCACTTCTCAAACAAGAAAATAAGCTTTAAGAAAACAAAACCATTACAGGAAACATGACTGTACTTTTTCAACCTCTTCATAATGAATTTATGCATCTGACCTTGGTAATAAAGAAGGACATACTGAATTTACTCAATTATTGGCATTCAGACTTTGAATTAAAGTTGAATTGAAATCAATGAAGAACATCCCGTTTGTTCTAAGAAGTGCTTAAACACATGACAGCACACTGAGTATGTTACAAAATGGCAGGGTAAAAGAGAAGCAAGGATATTAGGCAGCTTTGATTATCTTTTCATCAGTTAGTCCTACAGGTATGAACTTTTCAATATCTGCAGGAAGTGCTAATTATTGATGGCGTGTGTACCCTGTCAAAAACATTTGCTTGTTTTCTTGTAGTGGAAGACCTACAATCCAACTTTTTCACAAGTGGAAATATGGTTCCGATTTGTCTTTGTAGTTCTTACTTTTATGGTCACGGTAAGATTTTGTTTCTTTTTTTTCTGGAGTATATTATGTAGGTGGCTGATGACAGTGCTCTGTAGTGCTGTGTTTAGTAACTTCACCCCAGGCAGCAGAGTTGAGGTATCACTGAATGGTGTAAAAAATGTTTCTAAAATACTTATGTAGTTGCTGCTTTTATATTTTTATAAGTAGTATTGAAAGGGACATTAAGAAAATAGGGTAAATGGGAAAACTTGGTTTTCTGAACTCTGATTTTGAATTGAACAGAAAGAATTTTGCTTAAACAAAGGAAATTGTGATTAGATGCTAGCAAAAATTTTTTTTTTTGCAGTGCAGGTAGGCTCAGATATTGGAATAGGTTGCCCAGAGTGTGGACTCTCCATCTCTGAAAATGAGCAAAACTCAGTTGAATATGACCTTGATGTAACTTTAAAGTCGTCACTGCCTTGAGTGTGAGGATGGGCCAAATGGCCTTCAGAGGTGCCTTACAATCTAAATTATGCTACAGTTTAGATTATCTCTCCCCTCCAACCTGGTTTGGCCCTGGAAAAGAAGTGTTTGGGAAAAAACCAACAAGATAAAATCTAAAATGCAGAATTTTCAGAGTAAGGACACTAAAGCACTGAACACTTGGTCAGCATTTTTCTCACATAGATGATGTCACTCAGCAGGTAACTGTGAATGTAATATGGAATCTTCTTGTAAAAAGTGAGTTTAAGTGGAATTTGTTGGTAGTGTGTGACCAGTAATCAGGCAACATTTTTTCATACATTGTTGATTTGCGTGGTAATGGTTGGTTTCCTTCCCAGTTTGCTTGAGATTAAGTAATTTGCATTGGGGTAAGCCAGAAAACTTGAAGCAGAAACGGAAGCTAGGAGATGTGACTCCTGTTTTACAATGTTCTTAGTGGCAAAGACCTCATGAAGTTGCCTTTGCAATGTGCTGTGTCATCTCTTTACTCTGGTAAAACCATTACGGCTGTATTCCTTCCTTACAAGTTTTTATTGTTACTGTTTTATAGTGTCTGTTTGCACATTCCCTGCGGAAATTCTCCATGAGAGATTGGGGTATTGAACAGAAATGGATGTCTATCCTCCTTCCCCTCCTGCTACTTTACAATGGTACTTGTATCCTGGAATTTTTAGAAAAGCTCCTTTTTTTAAAAAAAAGAAAAAAAATGAAAAAAGAGAACGAGAGTGAGAAGGCAAAATGGAATTTGGCCTTGAACTCATAAGCAGCTGTTTATAAGGCTTCAGAAAACTAATTAAAAAAAAAACAAAACAAAACAAACAACCCTTTTTAAGTGTATCAAATTCAAGGGCATAATGAGTAGGTGGATTTTGTTCTTTTCAGTCATGTGAATGTCAAGTCTGTTTGTTTAAAGCTCTGATTGGAATAGGTGCCTGCAACCATACTGAACCTTTCAAATAGCAACATGTAAATGCAATTTCTGTGTTTGTCTGCTAAGTCTTACTTCTTCATTTTTCAGATAATTGCACTTTAGTTAAAAATGGAGGCTACTTTTAGTCTGGTAAACCACATCAAATTCTATCGCTCTCTAGCATTACCAAAATAATATTTGCCTTTCAGTCATTCTATGATAATTTTTAGGTCATGACTAAGAAAAATGGTTTAGTTGAAAGTCTAATAAAACCTGAAATCTTCTGGAAATGTTGGCAACCATTTCAGATTATTTCTACAGTACAGAAGATTGCTGCTGGAGGCACCATTTTCTTTGTAAATTACTTTAAGATACAGCAAAGTTCAATTTCATTTACTGGTGTAATTTGAAAAATCTAGGGGGTTTTGTTCCTCTGAAGATAAATTTTACTTTATTTTTCATAATGGTGCTTTTTCCCCTCTGTTTAAGTTGTTTTTTCTTATATTGTTACAGATCCATTTTTCCCCCTTTCTTTTCTGGTGAACAGCTGGTTTCCTGGAATGCTGGACGATCTATTCCAGTCACTGTTTCTGTGTGCGCTGTTGTTGTTCTGGCTTTGCGTCTACCATGGTATAAGAGTACAGGTAAGGGTGCAACAGTATCTACTACTTACTGAGAAGACAGTACTTGTTTTCTCAGTTCTCTCAAAAGGTGACAAAAATGTAACCATTTTTTTTTTTAAAAGAGGCATTTATTTTATTCTTTAAGTACAATGTGACACATGAAGCTTTGGAGTTAAAAATATTTGTGGTAAAGTAGATTGTCTTGAGGCTACCATGACTAAATGAGATAGATGGGACAATCCACTCTAAACTATTGCTAGACAGTCTTCAGAATTACGATATTATGCTTTGTTCTTGCTTGAAGGGTTTAGTTGTTGTATGTGGTAGCTGCTTGTTTTTTAAACCACTTTAAAATACTGCATAAGATCAATATGAACTCTAGAGCATATTCCTATAGTTTATGTCTTTTGTAATCATCTGTGCAGATTAAAAATAAAGAAGGTGAGTCTCTTAATCTAGTTCAAGTTGAATGAAACAAAGATGATAGTTATTTTGTTGTCAAGAATGAGTGAAATCTCAAATGTGCGTTCACTACTTCACCACACCATTGTTTTCTCAACAGGGGGAAAGGAAGTGCTTAACTTTCTATCTGCCCAAATTCTTTATTGTTGGACTATTGTGGCTGGCCTCTGTTACATTGGGAATATGGCAAACGTAAGTAATTTAAAATTCAATGCAAAAATAACAAGCTGAGAGTATTCAAGAATGAGAAGATTGTTTATAATTAGTGGTATGTGTTTCTTCATGCTCTGATTATGATATAGGAATGGAGTTCAAATTCTTACATCTTTCTGGTTTTCAAATTGTGACTGATTTGAAAACAGAATTCTTCATGGACAATCTAGTAGCACATAATTTTAGAAATCAAAGTGAGATCTAGAAATCGCTACTTTGTCAATATGTTATGGCTCCCTACAATACTCCCTCTAGTGCTGTCTGTAGTTAGCTATTACACAGTTGGGCCAAACTTTCTCAACTATTAAACCTGCACAGTTGGTTTTGACACAATGCTCTCTCTCCTTAAAACTCAGTTCTTTTGCTTGGTTTAGTGTTTCTCTCTTTTTTCCAAAATGTTGTGTTAACATAAAGGTGTCACTATTCCCCACCCAGAAAACTTTCTCAGTTTTTGTCTCAAGTGTTTGCCTCTTACTTTATTTCTCAGAAGGAAGATACCTTCTGACCTTCTCCATGCCGTTGTACATTGTTGAAAGCAGTGCAGTTGCAGGAAATACTCGTGCTAATGCCCTATCAGCAGAATTGTAATGAGGAAAGGGCTTATACCACACTTAGTTCTTAAGTATAATTCTATCACCAAGGTTAAATTTAAACACTAAATCCCTAAGACTTCTAGGAATTTACAAGATTATACATTTTCTAAAAAATAAGTGGGGAGATAAGACATGCTCACAATTGAAATTCTCCATATTTCTTGAAAATTGTGTTTGGGAAGAAGGGGGATGTCATGTAATGTAAATTGTCATGACTCCATTGGAATCAATGGCATTGCACCAATTTATACAGTCAAACCCTTTAGTTCTAAACTCTGTATAGTAACTTTGAACTTTTTCTTTGTTAGTGGGTTTCTTGGTCAGTACGGCTTTTGACCTTGTCTTTTGTGGTGATGTAAGTACCACTTTTTCATTTTGAATCTTTTCTAGTGTTAATGAAGTACATGATCCTACATATCAATACAGGGTTGACACTGGTAATTTCCAGGTAAGTCAGAAATGTTTTCTTGCTATTAACTTGTCACGTGTAGTTAGGCAATAGAAGGAGGTGGGATTTGTTCTTCTATTAAAATCTATAACAAAATTTAGGAAATAGAAAATGCTGGTCGTATTCTCACTGAGGTACTTTTAATTTTGCTTTAAATCATGCATAGGCCATATTGAGCTCCATCCCAATGAGAAGAGTAATTGTCTTGCAAATCTTGAGACTCAACACCATAACTTTAGTCACAGACTCATGACTGTTGGGATTGAAGGAAATTTTTTTATGCCTCTTATTAAGTCAGTTTTGTACATCTTTACTCCTGCCAAGATCCTCTGTCCTATTAAATGTCAGACTTTTTTGTTTTAAAGGAAGATCTGATTTATATGGGTCCTTGTATTGTTCTCAGGAGCTGTGTTTTTAGAAAATCATTGAGATTCATCTCACTGTGAACTCAGTGAACAAAATGATGACTCCTATTAAACATCCTTTCTTTACATTCCCCTACCTTGATGTATAGCCATCCTCATTTTGTGCTTCCTTTCATGAGCCTGCGTTCCCTGAATAAATGGACCATTCTATGTTGTGCTTTGGGAAATAATGATTTCTATTGAGGGAAGAAGAAATAGACCAAATCTTGTTAAGTAATGAAAACTAACACTCTTCTTATAGGGAATGAAAATCTTCTTCCTTGTGGTGGCAACCATGTACATTCTCTACCTTTTGTTCCTGATAGTGAGGGCATGTTCAGAACTTCGTAACATGCCTTATGTTGGTAAGGATTATTTCTTTTGATTCTTCCCCAAATAGGCTTGCTTCTCCTAGATGTAGGTGTTAAGTTTGCTAATAACAACTTTTCTCAATCTTTTTCAGATCTCAGGTTAAAATTCTTGACTGCATTAACCTTTGTAGTGCTTGTCATTAGGTAAGGCTTTTCAAAGTATGTTTCTCGGTATTGTAACTTTATAACCTTTTTTTCAGGGCTTTGTTTATTTTGCATTATTTTGTTGATAATAAAATTGTCAGTAAAACTGAGGAATGTCTTTTGATATGATTTTTATGGCAAGCATTTCTTAATTCTTTAACCCTTCTTGAGACTTTTAGTGCTAACTTTGTATTATTTCCATTACCACAGCAACACACTGCAAGATTTAGGGGTTCACTTAGCAGAGATGTTTTCTGTACTGCTGAGTGGTCTGCAGTGCATCGTTCACCTCTTTTGGAGCTTTGTAAGCTTCACTTAGTCAAAGCAGAAGTTTAGAATTAATTTCTTAGATTATTGTTAATATCTGTCTCTCCCACTCCAATCAGTTATTTCAAATTACTGTTGACTCTTGTATTGCCTGTAGTGGATGAAATCTGAGGGAAAGAGACCATGGGGGAGGGAGGTCTGCTTTCCTCAGTTGACTGCTGACTTTTAATAACAAAAGAATCATTCTTAATTTAGAACTACGAAAGCAAATGTGTCAGCATGTTAACATAATTGTTTTCTCATTTACTCTTCTATCAGCTACCATTTCAATTTTGTGGTTTAAAGACACAGTACACTTACATGCTTTAACTTTTTTCCACAGCATTGTTATACTCTACCTACGTTTTGGAGCACAAGTTCTACAGGACAACTTTGTTGCTGAGCTGTCGACTCATTATCAGAATTATATCCTTGTGTTGTGATACTGCTCAACTAAGAATATTAATCTGTTTTCATGCAGAAGCTACTTAAAAGTCATGTACCTAAGAACTGAGACCTTTTACTTCTAGGTGGGCTTTTGAAGTTCAGTCCATTTTGATCGAGGTTTCATGGCAGCATTTTGTAATGGCTGTTGGTAAAAATTACGAGCTGAGACAGTTTCAGTCTAATTTGTTTACATCACATAAATCACAACGGCATTTGATACTCTTCAAAAGGAATGAAGGCATAGATACACATGCATTTAAGTAATTTTAACAAGTTATTGTGACAAATTTGGCTGTATTTGCTGCAAGAATTCAATTTGCTGTATACCTATCAGTTGGCACGGGGCGTACCAAAATATTTGAGAAATTAATAGCTTAGAAGTCGCTGAAAATGCATTTGTGTATTGGTCCAAGTCTACACGTGGAAGAGGTCATAGCAGAGAATTTAAGTGCCTTGAGAGAGACTATTTCTGATGCCTGTTGGCAGCAGGATTACAAACTGTATTTCTGGACCTGAACCATAAGATCCTAGTTCATTCTACTTTCTGAAAGTGCCTCTGTGATTGCAACTGCTCTGGTTACTGGTAAGCTTAGGTATGTGTTGGGAGCTAGTAGAAAACAATATGTAAAGCCTTCAGTATTTTCCCAAAATGATCGCAAGAAGCCATCTCAAGTGTTCTATCTATAGTCTTTTCTCCTTCCTTCTCTATCACTGTGCCAAGGAAGAACAGGTGGGGTTGTTTTTGTAAACCTTATCTCAGCAAATATCACTTGTGTTAAAGCTAAAGCTTTGTCTTCAGTGGGAGCTTTACCTTTAAATAGATTGAGTACATTCATTGTCATTGAATTTAAAACATGCAGTTTTGTATAGCCATTCGTGCTCTCAAACTTTAGTAAGGTAAGCATTCTTTCCATTGAAACAGCGTATGTATGGTTTGGGTCTTGTATCCAAGTTAGTATGTGCGGAGCTATATTGAGCAATATCCTTGACACTTACTACCAGCAGAATTCTTATCATTTTATGGTTTATTGAACTTTTATCTCTACACGTTAGCCTTCGTGTATTCCCCCTCAAAGAATGCACTGTATGGTAAGTGTAAGCAATTGTCTGGCGAACTCAGATGACAAGAGCTGTCATTTTAGCAGATGCTGTGTAACATCTTTGTATTTTAGTTGTTTCGTTACTGTTTCAATTTGCTTTGAGTTAACATAAGCAGAAGCTGCACTGTTCCTGAGCAAATTAGTATTAGAAATATGAAGAAGCGCGTAAAATGTATACAACTAATCATCTAGACTTGAATTCTTAGAATGCACTTAGATCAAGCTTATAGTCAATAGGATGTGTGCATATAACGCACTAACTTTTGCACTGCCTCACAGACAGTCCTTAAGGAGCGACAATACTTCATTTGTACTTTGATCTAACATTAAGGTTAATATGTTGGCATGCTGGCAAAGTGGACTCTCAAATAGGTAACACGCTGCTGGAAAAGTAGGAGTGAAGCTGATCTCTAACATGGGGAAGTTTTGGGGAACTTGCTACGGGGAGGGGGCTGCACAGAGCCCATGTAAAGAGAGATAAAGGATTTAATCAGTGGCGCTTCTGTTTTTGCATTCCTACGTAGAGAGTGTAATCTGACTCACGTGATGATTATAAAGCAATATCCCTTTCTAACAGATAAAGATTCTGTAAAATAAATTTTTATACTGAGTGCATTCTCCGCTTTAAGTGTTGAGTATAAATATAGAACCATAGAACAGCTCAAGTTGGAAGGAACCTGGAAGGATCATCTGGTCCAACCTTTTATGGGAAAGGGCACCTTGATGAGATTATCTAGCACCCTGTCCAATCACATCTTGCACTCTGAGAGGTATGCAGGGAGAAGGCACTAAATAGTGGAGCTGGTCCTATCGCTAAACTTTGTAGAGTAGAGATGGACGGAACTGTTACAGAAAAATACTATTTTTTCCAATAAAAAGGACAAGAGAAATGGCTGGGTAAGGATAAAGTTAAAAACTTGCTGTTGAGTTGCAAGAAGTATTAGTTTATAGAAGGCAGAAAGTAAAAAGCTGCCAGGAAAAAGATGTTTGCAGATTCCTGGATTGAATTTTACTTGCATATAATTATAATTATGAACTGCAGCTAAGCAGCACAGATTATGCAGGAAATGAAGGCCTTAAAACAAGGTAGAGGGAATTGTCTTAAATAGCCAATGGAAAGTATGTGCTTCCTTTCATTTCATCATAAAGGCACAAGTTCTTCCTTCATCTGTTACAAGGACGAAAAATAACTGGCTAATCATTGACATGCATACAAGGGATTACAACTTCAGTCTACTTTTTCGTAGCTTAGAAATAACCAAGAAGTTAATGAGGTCTGTGCTTTTAAAATGCATATGAACCTTTGAATAATGATTAAAAATAATGAAGTTTGACTTAATTACTCTTATGTGCAGGTTGAAATAATATGACATAGGAAACTGCACAAGGGAGGAAATCCGCTAATACAACATGGAGAATATCTATCTAAAAATAAGATTAGATAGTTATGTCATCTCCTTAACTCTTAAGAATACCATGATGTTATGGCTAAAGGGTGAAGAATTTAAAGGAGAGAATTCCTGTTTGGATGTAGTTTTGTTGAATTGCAGTAGTGACTGTCTTGGAAGTTGTCGAATCTGTTGCTTCAGTATTGGATTACAAGCACAGCCACATTTCTATATTTAATGCGCTAATTTAACCCTTATTTGTATTTTCCAGAATCACAGTTGAAAGACAATCCTGCTTTTTCTATGCTGAATGATTCAGATGATGATGTGATTTATGGGTAAGATTATGGAGAGTTACTTTTGCTGTGTTATTTTTGTAATGTTCTTTATTCATTACGTAGGTGAAGGCTTTCTAGGTTACTAGTGAAAGTATTCTGCCTAAAAATCAGAAACATAACCTTGTTCTGAAACAGAAGTGCAATGAGAATGCATGTTATTTTGTTTTTTCTTTTTTTGGTTACTAAAAGGGATTGCCATGGCACTGATACAAACAGGTAAGTATTAGGATGCTGGCAGGTCATGAGGGCAGCAAGAGATTGAAAGGAAAGGACTTCCTTTTAAACCGGGAAGGATTGCAGGAGCCAGGTGGAGTTAGCAAAGAGGCAGCTCATATGTAAATACTTTAGGGAAGGAGAATGTCTCTTCTTCAGTGTCCATCACTTAAAGAATTAAGAATAATCAAATCTAGCAAAACTTCCTGGACTTCTGTGAGTTTATGTAATACGAGAATTATAGTAGCACTGAAAACAGATCCTGATCAGACATCTCCGTATAGACACTGAACAAACTCATTATCTGCCCTGGATGTTTTCACCTCTTAGGAAGGACACTGAAGTGGTGGGAACAGTGAGGATGGGGTTAATGCTGCAGTAACCTGAACGCGTTTGTGCTAGACTAGCTATAGGCATTGTCGGAGATAGCTTGCCTTTGTTTAGTTAGATGAGTAGTAATAGTACCAGCTTGCTTCTGTAAGAATCCTTGCGAAGAGTGGCTTTTAGTTACTGGAATAACTCCAGCATCATCCGCTGTAGAGAAGTCAATCTATTGTTCATATCTCCAACAGGGAAGGAAAACAGATACCAGCTTCTTACCCAAATAACTATTTGATGCCTCAATGTAGTTTAGAACTTTCCTGTTTATTTTGGACTTCCTATCTGAACACCGTGTTCAGAATTTTTAACAAGTATCTGTTTCACAGGAGTGACTATGAAGAAATGCCACTTCAGAATGGCCAAGCTATTAGAGCCAAGTATAAAGAGGAATCGGACAGTGATTGATTTTGATGTAGACAGACTTGTTCAGTTGGAATTAAACCAATCCTGAAGTTTTCCTAGATGGACAACTTCCTTGGCTTCTTTAGTCTGCTGTCATCTGAACACCAACTCCCAGGAAGGACATCCTGCTTCTGTTTCTGTTTACAAAGTTAAAACTGAAAAAAAAGAATGCTTGAAGAGGTTGTGGTGAAAACTTCAGAAACCAAAATTTTACACGTCTTATAAAATGCCAGATAGAAGGATGTCTATGGACTAAAATCTTTAAGTCTATTTCCATTTAGAAGTGTCGCTGATTATACGCTGATTTTAAAATTGCTTCCTTGCTGCTTGTATTTTTTTTTTTTTATTATGTACAGCATACTGTCATTCATCTGTTGCTTTTGTGTTAGCTCCTTTGTATATTGTCCACTGCTGTACGAAGTGCCTCGTTTCCCTTTCAATTTTCTACCTTAGTCTTTTGAGATGGAGGCAGGGAATGAAGTGGTTTATGGTTTTCTCTTTTTTTTTTTTTTTTTTACTGCAAGAAAACACAAGCTTTCCATTCTTTGTTCGAAGAAGTGATATAGACCTAAGACCATTTTTAAAATTAATTTAAATGAGTTTACCAAATTTGTAAGTGTGAGATACGTGCAAATGGTCAACTTCTAGTGAGCCAAAATAGGTCAGTGGTGCAAAATTATCTGTATAATGTATGTTTCATAACATGCTTTACTGCCACAACAGAAGTGTTTCTTTTGGTTTTTGTTTTGTTTTTTTTTTCAAACAGCCCTTTCAAATACAAATATTTAGGCAGCAACAAATCTCAGAAGGAAGACAGTACTCTTCTTTCTGGGTTTTTTGTGTGCTGGAGGAGATTGTTACACTTACAGAGAATACAGTATGAAAGTTTCATAGCCAATTTCAAATTTCCAAACATTTCATTTTTAGAGACTTTTTCTACCATAATTTTTCTGTAAGTTTTATTAGTAGATCGTTAATCTGCATCCTAGGAACAATTGTGGTTGCTCACGTATTGAACATGCATGAGAGTTGGCTTTTGGGCATGTTCTGTGCACAGTTCAACTTCTTTGTCATACCACAGTTGCCACCTGTACTGATCGGAACTTTTACTAGTACATTTAGTGATTATCTGTGTTCCAGTCTGTGCTGGAACGGAGTTATATGGGAATTAAGTATTCCTAATACAATGCTGCTGCTTCTCTATTTAAAAGTTGGTTTTCTCCTACACCATTGCTCAGTTCTTTATTTAAGTGGATGCTGTTTGTTTCTAACTACTTTTATTTTCAGGTACTTGACCTGTCTGAAAGTATCTTTTTTTCATGGATTTCATCACTGTGATTTATCTTGTAAAATTTCTCTGCCCTGCTGCTGAAGAAAAGACTCTCAAAAGTACTGTTAACGTATTAGACAGAAAATGGTGCTGGCTTACGCTAGGGAATTGTACTCATCACTGAAGTAGTTTAAGTAGAAGAGTGCAACGAAGACCTACTAGATTTGCTGAATCGTATTGAGGAAAAAGTAGATTTGTTCTGCTTCGATGCAACAACTGCTCTAGACCATTCCAATTCCAATAACCTCTCCTGGTAGCTGTTCCAAGATCATGAAGGGGAGACTTCCCAGGACAGCAGTTTGCTTAGAGAGGATCAAAGGAACTGCTTCATGTTTTTTCATCCTTTCTGTCATAGCATAGTTCAGATTAAATGGTTAAATCAGAGCTCTGCTAAAGACAAGTGTGGTAAGATACTCTGTGTGTGGGAGGGAGAAAACTTTTTAAAACTAGGTAGAGCTGTGAAATTTTTTGAGGGTATTTGAAATTTACAGCTTTCTGTACCAGGGATCATTTATTTGTTAGGAGCCAAAGCATTATTGTATGGCTAAAGCAAGGAAACTGCTGGGGGGGAGAGGGAGGTTTTTTCCCTTTAATTTCTTAATTAATTGGTGTCTATTTAGAAGACCATATAAGAAAACACTAAAGAAGTATTTCAAGTTAGCGGTGGCTTTCTTTTTTTTTTTTTTTCCCCAGTGAACTGTAGTAAGCTGTACCTTCAGCACATCCTTTTAGATTTTTTTTTAACAAGTATGGGAGATACCTTTGTATCCCAAAAGAGGAGCGCCCAGCCTCATTTTTACTATGAGGCTTAGAGCTGTTTGAATTTGCAGTGTCAGACTTGGGAGCCAACTAGGCATCCCTTGCATACTCCAGATCCTTTTGACTTTCATTGGAGTAACAGTGGGCGCAGGAATCTGGTCTTCAGAATTTTGTATTTACATGATTCTTCTATATTCAGATCTCTTTGGCTCTGATATTGTTTAATTCTGATCTAAATTGTTCCGAAGAGGTAAAATGTTTGATTTGACCAATGTGCAAAGTATACTAATGTTTCTTACAGTCTGAACTGGTTGTTACAGTTAACCCTGAAATACAGTGCCATGCTTTGGGATTTCAGTGACTAAAGAAAATATTTTTAATAGAACTTTGAATGTCGTGATGTAGGAAAGTTAATGCAAACAAAATGGCAAGTGAAATGGGCTGGGAACAGCTTAAGAAAAAAATCATCACCTCAAATGGAAATAGGAAAGCCACGAATGGGAAATGTGTACTTAAAATAAGTATCTCACCATGAAAATCATGAGAAAATAGTTTCTTTGTTAATTTTTAGAGATTATATTTAAGCAGTGTTTGCCACATAAAATAGTTTTATGTTGCGAAAGTGCTAGAATGTAATGATAAGCTTGGCTGAAGCACTGTCGTATCAAACTCAATATACAGAAAAAGGCAAAAGCAGTGAAGCAGATGAAGAAATAGTTTTGCTAGCAAGAAATCTCATTTTCATTCCTCTTATTTCCACAACTGGAAAGCAGAGACAGTATTTGAGGAATATAACAATACAGATTGTAAACAGCTTGGGAGTAGGTGGCATAAATTCACTTCTGAGTAAAGTATTGTAACCTAAGGGTAAAACAGAAGAGAACTGGGTAAGAAACTAGCTGGCTTTCCTTTCGTTACGGCTGAAGTAATTAAATATTCCCATCACTAGTGGAACTGTATGAACTAAGTATGCAAAAAGGCCCCACAAGATAGTGTTCCTGCTCTAAAGGAGGTGCCGTCTATTAAATAACTGCAAGACTTCCACGTACACAATGATCAAGAGGGACTTTTAAGAAATCAATAACCATTCGTGGCAACCATTTTCTGTAGCATTTACTTCAAAAATACAGTTGGATTTGGCTGGAAACTTTCCTAGGGCTGGCAAAGAATAGGAAGCATAAGGCTTAACCACTGGTAAGGAATGGCGAGTGCAACCGACCCGTGGCATTAATACTGGGGAAAACGGGAGGACCAGTTCCGGCTAGGAGACTTTGATCCGTTGTCTTTCTCTGAGCCAAAAGACAACTTTGTATCCATAGTCACCTAATTTTTTCCCCCATTTCCTTTTGCTTATGCCAGTAATAACCTTTGCATCACTGAAAAACTTTTTTTTAGAAGTTTGTAAATATGTAAAATGAAAATATGGAAAAATGTGTACCAAGTGGTATAAAAGCGTGTAAGATAAGTGCTCTGTTTAATGAGAAGCTGTAATTAAATGCTGCGTTGAGAAAACTGTGCATGAGGATGTGTTAAATATTCTATGTGTCTAGAAGTTGCGTTAATGACAGCAAATTATCCATTTATGTTGGAAAACTTCACGCTAATATGGAATATGAAGGAAAAACTATTTTACTTCAAGCAAAAGTTGGGTATTGAGTTTCTTGGAAGACTTAATGTGCATAATCATTGTTAAATATGTTCATAATAAAGTTTTATATCTTTATATTGTATCTTGGTTTTATTTCTCTTCTAGTGAATGACTAAGTGTTCCATTTTCATAACTATGTATTTTGTTATGCATATTTAGACTTGGTTCCTTGCATAAGGATGGGATCCAGGAGGCTCCATCAGCACAAATTAACCAGGGAGTCCGGGTTGGTAATTTTCCTAAGAAGTAGGCTAGCCAGTTTACAAAGGGGAACTGGCGTTCTCAAATGGCTTCGCAGTGGCTGTGCAAAGCCCGCTGTGGTCATGCTGGCAGTAGAACTTCCCCTGGTGAATGCCAGTGGCAGCTGCCTTTCTGCCAGAGGTTCTGCTTCACCATAGCTGCTGTCGGATTTCTGCTTACCCTGCAGCAACGCAGCTTCTCAGCAGGCCCAGGAAGGGCTGCCCCACCTACAGCCCACTGGCCAGTAATTTAAAAAAAAAAAAAGGTTTAGAGATGCTGAAGATGCTGATGTCATTCCTCTCCTTCTTACAGCTCGGTATCTTCCAAGAGTCTGCTTGTAGCTGTTACAGTGCAAAAGTGATCTGCATATCACCCTCCATTTGCAGGGGGGGTGGCATTCCTTGGCGAGGAGAGACTGAATAAAACTGCTGTAAATATCTCTGCACAAATGGGTACGCAACTTACTCCTGCTTTAATCTCAGAGATGGCAGTGGTCATTTACCAGCAGCAGTTAATTCTGAAGCCATTTACTTTAGTTTTCAGTTAATATAGTTAGTGGTGGAAGACAGGTCATACTGGTTTGTGGCATTTACAGTAAATTATGACCTCCCCCCCGCAACTTCCCTCTTCCTCCTCCCCTCCAGATGAGGGCTAACATGCTAATGATTTCTACAGCTGTAATATGACGAGCCACAGCAGTAAGCTAGAGACAGGAAACAGAGACTGACTTTATAATTACCTTCCTGACCACCCCAGCCCACAGTTTGTACGAATTTTTTTTTTTTTTACAGCCAAGTAATTACCTAGAGCAAGGACCCTGCAAGCTCATCACCCTAATGCTTTACTTTGGCACTGAGATAAGCTGGCCAGCACTCTTCAAAAAAGGTGATTAAAATTAAGGTGTTTGAAGATAATTAAAATTTAAAAATCAGTAACTGTACAACAACAGCAAGACTGTAATATACTGACCATTGGGTGGTAAGAGTGACTTTTATCACTTTATTTTGTATTTTCTTTTACCATTATTATTACTGTTATTTTCCTCTTCTGTTACTGTTCTATTAAACTGTCTTTATTTCAACCCACAACTTTTTATCCCCCCCCCCACCCTTCTCCCTGCCCTCCTGGGGGGGTGGTGAGCGAGCCAGCTGCTGCATGGTCCAGTGGCTGGCTGGGATTGAACCACGACACAAGCCCAAACCTGCTGCTAAAAGCAACTTTTTTGCCCAGCTGACAGCAGAAAGGGATAGGAAGGAGGAGGGTTGAAGCCTAGCACAGGGTTTCCTACGGTCTGGCTGGACACAGGAAGTGGAGTTATCCCAGCGAGCACCCCCACGCACCTAGCACTATGAAAAACAAATCCTCTACTGTCATTTGATTTTTCAGTATTATGTCCTTCCAGATCGTGCAAACACACTGTTGTATCAATCAGCAGTCGTCATATTCTGAACAGCTTTAGTTGAGAGCCAGATTCTGAAAACATTTGACAGGGCTTCCTAAATACAAGCAAATGCAGGTGGCTCTGACTTGCTCTCTCCAGGAATACTCTCCCATACTTGCTTTCTAAGTAATTTTTTTCAACTTCACTGGCCGTGAGCTTCTGCTCACAGAGGCAGCGTCGCCCTTCACAGAGGCAGTCTGAAATTCATAGCATGCTCCCATCTCTTTAATTAGCTGACAAAGAAAACCTTATCCAAGCCTATGCTGAAAACTTGTTTTACTTGTTATTCCTCTGCAACTTTAGAGGCAGGAGACTTTACTCACGTGTTATTTACTCACGTCACCTTGATGCAGTTTTTTGCCCCTTTCAGAAAGGATCACGTTTCACCAACTATCAGAACTCATCACGCTCGCTATCAGCAAAAGCAGTGCAGAAGGCAGCAGGTTAGTTCAAGACCTACTTAACCCAAGTAATTGGCTGCATTCTATGCATTCTATTACTATGCAAGTAATTTTTGCATTCTAGAACGCGAAAAACTTATCTGTCTTCGTTCAATGAAGATAGTTATTTCTGTTGTCATTCCATGCCCTAAATACCATACACTAAGATTAAACAGGGCCCAAAAATGCAGCCAAGTTACTTTCTGATAAACATCATCTCATTTTCTTGCAATTTTGTAGTGACTTTGGCAAAATTATGGAAGTGCTTCGTCTTCTGGTATGTACCTCAACTACCTTGAAGAGAATTAAAAGAATTCTATTTTTTTTTAATAACAGAAGAGTTAAGATTAAATGAGTCACACCAATAGTTATGAATTTCAATAATTTAATGCTAACCAAAGTACAAAGTGTGAAAGTCGGTGTCTCATTTATATTGGTCTCAAAAAAAAAAATCTAGAGAAAGTGTTTACACTGCAGCAGATTTCAGTATTAGCACCTTGAAGAGAAGTTCTTGAAGTGTTAAGACAGTACGGCAACACTGGTACAATACTACGTACAAACATAAACCATGTAACAGCATGTTTTCACATTTCTACGTTTAAAAAAAAGTTACTTAAAAAGTACATTAAAAACAGAAGTTGTTCAGTGTATTCACAGTTTGAGTAGAGATGGAATCAAGTGCTGGAGTAGAAAAGAGAAGGATGAATGATTCCAAGGCGATTATATTGCAAGTCCAAAGGCACTGACAATACAGTACATGGTCTTATTCTCCCATCTCACAGTGCATGTTCCTACAAATACAAAAAAAGGCTTTCAGAGAAAAAAGAAAGTTACAGTGATTAAATACACGGCCTTATATACATGTTTGTAATTGTTTACAGTAAGAATCTTAAGATTGAAGCTTTCACAACAGCTAAGCATTTAATATATAGCAGAGTTAGCATCACAGCCAAATGGAAAAAATACCAAACTGCGTGCTATCACTTCAAAACTATAGCCCTTGGAAAAAAAGAAAAGCACGCTGCCTAATCTTAGGGGGACTAGCATTAAAGTTGCAAGATGAAAAACCCAACAGTTGTGCTCCTTACCATCGCTGGAGTTGTCCCAGAAGCAAGAGCTTGCTGTATGTAGCCCAGCACCATTCTTTTGCATAATCACACAGGTCACTGTTAGTCAGGAGAGAAGCTTTTAGTAATTTATCACTAACATTAAGCTACATTTTTGCTTAGCACAGTACATACATACGAATATAGGCATATATACATGCTTATGAGTAGTTTAGACATGGTTCTTGTTAAGACCTTTCCCTGCCCCCCACCCATCAGTGCACTTGACTGTACCAGCTCTAACAGGAAAGAGAAAGTTGCGCTCACCAATGTACTTGAACGGTTTCCCCAGCTTTGTGAGTTGGCTTAGCGTTTGTTCCACCACACTCGTTGTCCACTGGTTCACTTTGCTGTGCTGGTAGGCATTGCCACCTATCGCGCTTTCTATGGCCTATTGGCAACAAAAACATAAAATCAGCTGCACTGATGTCAATCTACAAGAAGCACTAAAGATGAAACCCCATACCCACAGAAAAAACCCTAAATACAACGTGTCCGTACTGATTGTTGGAAGTGTTCTCAATTACTAAAAAACTCACAGGTCAGAGTTTGAGCTAGGCATGGGGGAAATTATCATAGATTCCATCTTCTCTTTGTTTTGTGATATTTTGCTTATCTGTAATTCCTATCTCAATGTCCTGAAGCCAGAGTTATGAAAAGGGCCTTGCACTTAAACAGTCCTGAAGAGACTGAAAAAATGCACACAACAATGGCTCAATTACACACATTCTTCCATGGAAATGAACTTCAGATTTTTCAGAAGAGTCATTTTGGGGAAACAAAACTCCACATCAAAACAAAAGACCCATGTAGTTGCTGGTTACTAATACAGCAGAAGCCTTCAGCCAAATAATCCATGTTACTTATGAGGATAGTTTCCCCCTTAAGATGCAAATAAAAGTACATTAAAACTGCATGTTTTTCATTGACACATTTTTTTTTTTCCTCACAGAAATTGTTTAAAAAATAATCACAAAATTATTTCAGATTCAGAAGAGACAGGAGCATGTATTAAAGCATGTGTATTCAATTTACAGAGTCTGACCAAAACAGTAATTCTGCTGCAAGAAAAAGATCGCACTAGTCTACTCTTTAAGAGGAATTCTGGACACAAAAAAATAAAACCGTCTGGAAATTTTCTAGACAGGAAGTTCATCTATCTTAGCAACAAGAATAGTTCAATCCTTTCAAACAAACAAGAATAATTTTGAAGGAAAAGCATCTCAAAAGAACAAAGGAACATGCATATGCAGATAGCCTATAAAACCCCCTATATGTTACTGAAACATAAAGTCTATCTCCATAGGGCTTAACATACAACATCCCCCTAGAAATTCTAACAGGCATACACTGCAACCAGAGAGGAGCATATGAAATTATTTTTATTATCTTTTGGATTTGTAATACATATAGCAACTAAAGCTAGGTATCATTTCCACTTAAAGTATGTACATTGATTAAATAAACAATTATCTATACTTGGATAGCAACCTATCTAGGAATCTATTACATATCAGTTATCGGATTTTCTTGAATGGCTTTTAGCACACAGCATACAACATACTATACTCTCACACCAAGAAAATGAAAATATTAGTTTACCTCTTTAATGATGCTACTCACTTCATCAACAACAAAGGAAGTCTACAAAAAAAAAAAAAGCGGGATTTTAAATAATCAGTGGACACATTCTCCTTTTTACAGAGTTCAAGATTTGTTAAGAGTATGCACTAGAAGCCTAATTTACGCTTGTCAGATTTCTTGCAAGTCAGAAGTCCTCTATTTTCCCATACATACTCTGGCTTCCTGAACCCAGTCAAGTTAACATTCTTAGCAAAATCATGAAAGGTAACAGATGAACTAATATTGGCTGGCCTTTTGAATCAAAATTTTAAAATTTTAATTTGAAAGTATTTTAAAGTAATATGTATAGCAGTTCTGTACATATAAATTCTCATTTTACAATAAGCATTAATGTCCACAATTCACAGTGAGGTTGCACAGATAGCTTTAGTGTGCCGACACAACTTACAGTTAAATGAAACCGACACCTCCAGGGCACTGATGGGGACAAAACATCAATTCACAGCTCAAGGAAAAGCTGTCGTGACAACTTCAGCTGTGGATAAGAAGAAAACTGCCCTTGGAAACCAAAGGGGAAATGTAGCTTGCTGGAATTCCCACCACCTTTAGCCTTCTCTCAGGCTCCTGGGAGCAGAGATTAAGCATGCGGAATGGGGACGGAGAAGGTCCCAATATTTTATTAATCTTAAAGCTACTACATGTTTTCTTGTATGGCTAGCACGTTTTCCTGTTTTGTTTTAGTCCCTCAGCTGTTGCTGCCTCCCATGTAAGGTGGTTAAAACAAGCCGGGGGCAGCCCAACAGCCCTTCAAACGGGCGGGGAGCCGCATGGTGCAGCTGCGAGCCAGGCACCCCATTTTTGCTACAGGTATCTCACAGCCTCGCCTCACACACCAGAAGAAAGGAATCAGACAAAAGAAATGCACATAACAGCAAACTAATTAATTGCAGAAGACTGAATAAAGATTTCAAAATTAACCTAATCAAGTATATGTCAACTGAGTTTTCACTGGGAGGTCTGTCAACTCCTTCAGCTAGCAAAGATGAATAACAGCCTAATTCCGGTGTGCAGGCAGGACATAGTTACACCTGCTCAGGATAATTTCAGTACTGTATTCATCAAACATTTGGTCAGAAGGTGAACAGTCTAGTCAGCTGCAATGGCATGCGACATTCAGAAACAACACGCAACATGTTGTCCCTGACAGAAGAAACTGCATGCCCTGGGAGATGTGCAGGCAATGTCTTTTCTCTGACTATTCAGAAGCACCAACTTCCTCGCACACTTCAATATTTTTAAAAGCTTTTATGTGCTGTGGCAAAGTGGCTTTTGCTATTAGCTTCTTGACTGATTTATTTTCAATATGCCTCATTTGTTTTCACGGTATTGAATTTTACAGGTACTGACTTTCAAGGTGCACCACTGTATTTAACCAGGTAAGAGCTGTAATTATCAAAATATCCTTTCCCATAGAGCGTAAGTCAAGAATACCCACACCAGACATGCTGGCAGACATGAAGAATGCTGTCAAGCAAGATGATAAACCATATATAGATTTTTCTTCACGAAGTCTAGAACTCTGCTCAGAAACACCTTTAAGTGAGAACAAACATGGCCCAGCAAAGTAAACTGAATTAAATCCAACACAAATTCTCAAAGGTATTTAGATCCCTAATTTGTATGGAAACAAGTGGGAAAGAGCCATAGATCTATTTGAGAATTTGGTTCTAGAGTTGCTGTTACTTCTTGACCCTCTCCTTTTTTTAGGGTGAGAGCATATATGGGTCTAGATAGATGACAAAACAGAACATTCAGTGATAAAGTCACAATATCCAGCTTTGCGATTTGTGTGCTGTAACCCAGTTGTCAAATGACAGAACACTATTCCATCCTTTAATAAGATAATATTGGCACTGGAACAGGTTGCCCAGGGAAGTTGTGGATGCCCCATCCCTGGAAGTGTTCAAGGCCAGGCTGGATGGGGCTTTGAGCAACCTGGTCTAGTGGGAGGTGTCCCTGCCTCATGGCAGGGGGGTTGGAACTAGATGATCTTTAAGGTCCCTTCCAGCCCGAACCATTCTGTGATTCTGTGATAATATAAACACTTTTTGTATTAAAAAATAAAGGGGAAAAAAAAATCAGAAGCTTTGTGATTTCTCTGAGCTACTCCTTGGGCCCAAGGAAAGCAGACATGATGTCTCCAATGCCTGGTTTAAAAGGGGTATTCCAAGGCAACAAATACAAACTGCAAAGCAGTATTATTTTTGAGTAATTCTGAATACATTTCTGAAAACAGATATAAGACTGACTTCATGTATGTTAATTATCATTTTTTTAAAACCATCTGTAACTGTCTAACACAGGCCAGGCCCAGCAATCAGGACAAGGCTTTTAGGATAGCACCAGCCTGACACACCTTCACCCCTCACACTGCTTTGCTATTGTCCAACCAAGTCACAATGTGGCTGTTGAAGAACAACGCAGCAAATTGTCACAGCTCAGAAAAACTGTCCCTCTGCAAGGACAACACTTGCTGGGTAGTTATTTAGCACAATAAGGAAAGAGACCCTTGATTTATCCAACTCTATCTTCCTTACTGGGGTACAAAGGGATAGCTGTCTCATTAGTGCACCTGTAACATGCAGGCTATCTGCTTAAACTCTTCTTTCCAAACAAAAAAATAAAAAAATAGCTTATTTGAGTCTTGGCTGATCTCAACCAGACCAGCAAGCCTTCAGCACCACAGCCCACTGCTCCGTCCTGTTGGTGAAGCCAGAAACTATGAAAATTGCTCAGGCATTTTCTTCAAGTGATTTGCAGTGGCAACTTTTGGGAGAGAAGGCGGTGTGAGCTGACGCCAAGGGAAGAGGAGCCCAGCAAAGAGAAAAAATTATGAAGAAATTCTTTACTGTGAGGGTGGTGAGGCACTGGAACAGGTTACCCTGAGAAGCTGTGGGTGCCCCATTCCTGGAAGTGTTCAAGGCCAGGCTGGATGGGGCTTTGAGCAGCCTGGTCTAGTGGGAGGTGTCCCTGCCCAGGGCAGGGGGGTTGGAACCACAGAATCACAGGGTTGGAAGGGACCTCTGGAGATCATCTAGTCCAACCCCCCCTGCCAGAGCAGGGTCACCTTAGAGCAGGTTGCACAGGAACGCGTCCAGGCGGGTTTTGAATGTCTCCAGAGATGGAGACTCCACCACCTCTCTGGGCAGCCCGTTCCAGTGTTCTGCCACCCTCAAAGTAAAGAAGTTCCTCCTCATGTTGAGATGGAACTTCCTACACTCAAGTTTGTACCCATTACCTCTTGTCCTGTTGCCGGGCACCACTGAAAAGAGCCTGGCCCCATCCTCCTGACACCCACCCTTTAAGTATTTGTATGCATTAATAAGGTCACCCCTCAGCCATCTTTTTTCCAGACTAAACAGACCCAATTCCCTCAGTCTTTCCTCATAAGAGAGGTGTTCCAGTCCCCTAATCATCTTGGTAGCCCTATGCTGCACCCTCTCCAGCAGTTCCCTGTCCTTCTTGAGCTGGGGAGCCCAGAACTGGACACAGTACTCCAGGTGTGGCCTCACCAAGGCAGAGTAGAGGGGGAGGATGACCTCCCTCGACCTGCTGGCCACACTCTTCTTGATGCACCCCAGGATGCCATTGGCCTTCTTGGCCACAAGGGCACATTGCTGGCTCATGGTCATCCTGTTGTCCACCAGGACTCCCAGGTCTCTTTCCACCGAGCTGCTCTCCAGCAGGTCAGCCCCCAACCTGTACTGGTGCAGGGGGTTATTCCTCCCCAGGTGCAGCACCCTACACTTGCCCTTATTGAATTTCATAAGGTTTCTCTCTGCCCAACTCTCCAGCCTGTCCAGGTCTCTCTGTATGGCAGCACAGCCTTCTGGTGTGTCAGCCACCCCCCCCAGCTTCGTGGCATCAGCAAACTTGCTGAGGGTGCTCTCTATCCCCTCATCCAAGTCGTTGATGAATATATTGAAGAGGACTGGGCCCAGTCCTGACCCCTGGGGAACACCACTCGTCACTGATCTCCAACTGGACTCAGTGCCCCTAACCACGACCCTCTGAGCTCTGTCTTTCAACCAGTTTTCTATCCACCTTACTGTCCATTCGTCTAACCCACTCTTCCTAAGCTTCCCTATGAGGATGCTGATGATCTTTAAGGTCCCTTCCAACCCAAACCATAGAATCATCATGATTCTATGAACACCCGAAACGCAGAGAGGGCGCTGGCCCACCGGCCCGGCCGGTAGCCACACCTGGGGACAGGGAGCTGCCGGGAGGGCTCCGGCCCACTCGACGCGGGGATGAGGGGCGGAGCAGCGCGGCCGGGCGGCAGGAACAAAGGCTGCGCCCGTCTCCAGCCGTCGCCCGGGACGCGCGGCTCGGAGACACCGCCAAACCCCCGCCGCCATCCCGGCACAGGGTCGGGGGGGCTCCCAACGACCCCGGGGCAGACCGATACCGGACAGGTATCGCCCAACACCCTCCGCCGGCCCGCAGCCTCCCGAAAGGGGAAGCCCCAAAGCTGCCCTCCCCCTTGCCCCTGACCCCCGGCCCGTTACCTCCTCCCCCGACTGGAAGTCGTCCATCTTCCCGCTGAAGCCCCCTCACGCCGTCAACCNTGCGCGCTCCGGCCCCGCCGCCCCGCCCGCCTCGGGCCGCTCTGCGCCTGCGCGCCCGGCTGCCCGCGGGATCCGCCCCAACAGCTGGCACTGCACCTGCGCACTCCTGCGCGCCCACCCCCCCCGCCGCCGCTCTCTTTGCGCCTGCGCAATGCGCTCCCCGCCTGCCGGGCGCGTAGCAACGGGGCTGGTCCCGCACAGCGCTCGTCAAGATGGCGCCGGTTTCCATAGCAACAGCGCGGAGGCGCCTGGCCGGGAGCCGCTCGGCGGGGCGGTGGTGGCACCGCCATGGCGTTGTCCGACTCCCGAGACTGAGAGAGAGAGAGACACAGAGAGAGGAGGTTGTTGGTCAGGGTTGTGTTTTCCATGCGGATCGCGTGCCTTGAGGGCGGAGGGGTGGATCGTGGTGGTCCTTCCCTGGGAAGGAACACCTGCCTCTTGTTTCAGGAAACAGCTTGGAAAGAAGGCCTGAGTATGCCATGTATGGCCAGGCACTGAAAAAAAAAAACAACCCACGGAAAGTTATGGAGAATATGTGTATTCTCACAGTTCTAAGCAGGTCCTGTTATTTTTAGCAGCCAGAATCGGAATCTGGACAACGAAATTAAAGGGCACGCTTTTCACAGTTTATAGGTTTGTGTGTGTGTGCAGTGTTTACAGATTGCCCAAATTACTGACGATGCCAACCTCCGAGAGGTGGTGTAAACAGTGGAAGATGCTGTTCGGGTTCAGAGCGGCCTGGGTGAGCTGCAGAAACAGCCTGAACAAAGGAGAAAATAGCTTACCGGGGGCAAGTGCAAAGGCCTGTACTGAGGCAGGAATAACCAGCTCTAAATGCAGACAGGGCAGGACCAGCTCTCTCGGTGGCTGTTCCATAGACAAGAGAGTAGGGGGGGGTATCAGGTGCAATTTACCTAAATTTGTACAATGGTGCTGTTAAAAAAAAGAAAAGGGAGATGCCGTACTGTGAGGTGTAAATGGACGCGTAGCTTGCCAGGTGTGGGAAGCAGCATTCCTACTGCACTCCCTGCAGCAAGGCCTTACAAGGAATACTGTGTCCAGCTTTGGGTGTTGTATTTTGAGAAGATGGGAGTTACAGCCTGAGGGCCTGAGTGCTGCCGAGGGGCTCAGCAGTGGCCTCCTTCCCTGCGCCCTCTGCGCCGGGCCGGTCTCTGGGGTGGAACTCGGCCCTGTGCTTCAGCCTTGTCTCCAGCCCTCCTTCTCCTGCAGAAGACAACCCTGACCGGTCACCTCACTTTGGGACGGTGTGGGCAGCACCTGCCCTGGGACATGGTGGGGCTGAAGATGTCTGCTGAGCTCGCCCTCGGCCCCTCTCTGGGCCCTGCCTGCGTTCCCTGCTGCCGCCGGGCAGAAAGCAGAGACAAGACAGTCAGGCCTATGGGGAGGTTGAACAAGCGGTGCTTGTTTAGACAAAAGAATGGTTATACTCCTAGCACGTATAAAATACTGCAGCAGTTTTCCATGTCTGGGGGTGAGAGGGAAAAACACAATGAGTTAAAAGTTAAGGCTTTGGTTAAATATTAGGGGGAATCTGGTGGTAGGGGTAATGTTCCTCAGCCTGGATTTGTGATACTACAGATCTGTTGCTGTGTGTAGTTACAGTCCTCAGGTTATTTCTGGTCTTTCATTTAGTTAAAATTTTGCCCAAAATGAAGGCCCAAATAATCCAAATATTCTTTGTTGAGCATAGCTCTGTGCCCCACTAACAATTGCTTTCTCTTCAGTGATATAGATGAAGGAAGTGATTAAACTTGACATACACAGGTGAAAATGTTTGAATCTATTTAACTTAATAAGGTTATAAAATTGCAGGCTGTTTAATTTTGCCATATGAATAGAATTGCAGTGCTTTGTTTAATTTTAACTAAAAAGTAGTATTTCTTAGAACATCCAAAACACTAAGAAGGGCTTCTGCATTGTACGGACAGTTTATCTGGTAGAGCCAGGAACAAGAAAGGAGATTGATCTGCAAGAACAGCCTCTCTTCTTTTCCAGACTTTTAAATAATTTGGATGTAATTTTGAACTTCATTACTCACACTTCGTTCTGTAATAGAATGAATTGGGATATCCAATCCAAATAATATTTTAAGTTTTAATCGTTACCTGAGATCAGATTTCCAGTTGTGAGGTAAAATAATTTTCTTCTTTTCATTGATGCATAAAAAAGAATTCTTTCGAACTTTAACCTGTACTAATTGCTTTGTCATTCAGACCTGAATAGAAAACTTTTTTTTTTTTCAGGAAAGAACCGTTTACGAAACAAGCAGAGTTTTCTGTGCAAGTCCTGGGGACGCTGAGGTTAGTAGTATTTTCACATCTATAGTATCAGAAAAAGAAATGTAGAAGTCAAAGCCACTTCTCTTCCTGTGTGTGTCTTGAAGACTGAGCGTATTTTGATGCTATCAGTCAGCTTTTATAGTCTTTTGTCTGAGTCTCTTTTCAATGTTAGAAAAATGAATAACTTGTCTTTGATTGCTCATTGCCGTCACTCGTAACAAAATCAGAGACTTGGCAAAAGCTGTTGTAACACTAGAGCTCTTCTTTGAGCGTGTTTGCTTTTAGCTGTTTTGGGGATGCTCCTCCGTACATACATCAGTCTAATTTCAGTGCCCAAAGGAAGGAAAGGGGGTGGAGAACAGCCACCAGTTTTCTTTAAGGAAAGATAAATAAGTAATAAGAGTGCTACTCATCTCTTAAATGCAGGGTACTTCCACGCATCTTTCGTTGATGGCTGCTGAAAAGGTAAGGACATCGTTTTATTCTATTCTATATGACATTGTACAGGGGGATGCATTTTTACTTACTGGGATGGTGGTTTTCAGACTACAAAGATTTCATGGAAACACCAAACTGGAACTTAAAAACATATTTGGCTATGTTTTGGTTTGTGGTGTTTTGTTTTTTTTTTTTACTTTAAGTGCTGGGGTGGGATGTTATTAAAATCGCAAGACATAACTTTGGTAAAACATTATCAAAGAAGTTACAAATAATTTGCATGCATGTATGCAAGGATGTGAAAATACCACTGTTGCAGCCAGGTAATAGAAAATAATACTTGTAATTTTCTTAACTAAGACTAAATTTATGTGATTGGCCTCTGCAGAATAGAAAATAACCATAAATTCCAGGAGCTTTTGTGATCATTTTTACTCTGAACCTTCTTAATCTGTGTCCTAGCTACTGATGTCTTACATCCATCTTCTGGGTTAATGGATGAAGTAATCCAGTTATCTCAAGTCAATGAAGGCTGTGACTTTAGAAGATCAGTTTATTTATGCTTATTTAATTGTCATTATTTTGCTAATGTTTAAAGATCTGAAGGGACGTCAATAATACACTACATGCAAAATTGCTTTGAGAAAAAATAGCTTGCTAAGTCAGGCATTTCTAAATTCAGAAACTTAAAAATTAAGCTACCTTTTGCAAACTTAGTCTTGTCTGAGGTGGGCCTTTTGATTGCTCTTCAGTTACATAACATACTATTTTAGCCTGACATAAGAGAGAAATGCATGGTCTGCTGAGTTTGGCCTGTGTGCGTGTATGCCTCTCTCTCCTAAGATGTGACCACGTTGGTTGTTCCATCTCTTTTAAGATGGCTTTGAGACATCACATGATAGTTTCAGAAAGCTACTGATCCACCTGCAAGGTGCCTGACACTGGATTATTTTAAGTACGTAATTTAAAATAATGCTTGAACAAAATATTTTATGTGAGCTTTGTGCTGATAAGGGAGAAGTGTCATGATATTTTTAAAGAGGTTGCTGTTGCTTTTGGTTTTACGTACAAGATGGTTGGCTTTGAGGTTAGCCGACTGTGTAAAACAGCTAGCTAGCTGGATTCGATGGGTAAATATGAAAGTAGGGCATCTGTGAAGGTTTTTAAGATTGTTTTTTCCTGCCAAGGAGCGTCATTACTGAAAGCACCACTTCTTTATTACTGCCAAAAACCTAACCTAATGTAGACAGTTTCGGTGTTAGAAAGGCTCTTTTTTCTGTTAGGAAAACAGAGAGCTTTTCAGTCCAATCTGAACACTGCTGTGAAATGATTACGAACTCAAGTCTTTTGTGGGGCACAAAGATTATCCCCCATTTGGGGGGATATAGTACTTATTCTTAAAGCTACCTCGTCATTAAGCTAGATTTTGAGTTATCTCTGAATGTGCAAGAAAAATTGACGGAACACAATGATTGTCTGAGCTTAAATCTTCATGAAGATTAAAAAAAATCCAACAAACAAACCGTAGGAATGTCTAGGTGCAATATTGGTAGAGCTGCTGGCTACATGGTATATTTTAAACTTTATTCTCTGCAGCGTGTGATGGTCTTGGCCAGTGGTGAGAGAGCCACAGTGGCTTCTTCTCTCTCTGCATAGTGCAGACAGCGTAGGACACTGGGCCCCTGGCACTTTGTTCTGCAGTAAGCTTGTTCTGTTGTTTGGTGCCAGAAGATGATCCTTGTCTTTCTTCCCTAGTCCCTGTTGACAGTCTACTGCTGGCATTAGATTCAGTGCTTATGATTTATCACTGTGAATAGGATATGAAGTGTAGCAATAGACCAGCTGGTTTTGATGATGGTGTTTGTAGTATCACTGACAGCCTGAGGTCGAATGCTCTTCTAAAGAATCCTGCCCTGGCTAGGGCAGAAACCGTGTCTCCTGGGGAGAATAGCTGTGAGCAAGACAAAGTGGAAACAAGGGGGGGCTCCAAGCTGTTCCTTCCCTCACACCATTTACATTTGTGCAAGCTTGAATAGCTGAAAACATAAATGTTAAAAAATTTATATGCATCTCTAAATAAGATTTTGTATGTCTTCAATATTTTTCATAGACTAAGATGTCACCTGAAACCCATTTCCCAGACAAAACAGGCTTGAAATATGGAAAACTTTGTGCTCTTCTATGAAGAAGAGAGGTAGTCCTTTTTTAAAGAATTTGAAAGAGCTATCAAATAGCAACTATTTCTGTGCTTGCTTAACTGCAGATGTTGCTCTTAGTAACTGTTTTACAGTGGCACATTCTTAATAGCTCTGTAAGACATTCGTATATTTTCTTTAAGATCTCTAAAGCAGTTTTATTGGATCCACCTAATAATAACTATCATGAATTTGCTAGCTTTTACTGATGCTTCAGTGGGATTTTCTGATGACATTGTAGATATGCTAGCCTTTGGAAATCTGAGGAGTTTATAGAGAGCGTAACTTAAGCTGTAATGGGTGCTTTGGTATCCTGTATAGTGCAGAAGTCCCCGCGTTCGTACTGACTGCCCTTTCAGATTGTATTGACCTAAATGGAGTTGAAGGCTCTGAACATGCTCATCAGTCCTGGGAGGTGAGGTATTCTTGAGGTAAAAGATGAAAGAAGGTGAAGGATGATGGAGCCTTTGAAAATTACATATATTGTGTCTAAAAAATTGCTCAGGCTTTTTAGGTTTCAACTGAGTAATTTCCTGTGAAATTGCAGTTGGTAAGGAAATAAAATATGATTATGCCTATCTCTGTCTCTTTTGTTTCCACAGGAAACCAATCTTTTTTTTTTTTTCTTTGGTAACACTGCTTCTGTGAAATGCTTTGTCTTTTGGTGTCTGTTGAAGGGTTTCATGAAAAAATATAAAAGAACAGAATGCATACTGGTTTTAAATACAAAATCATTACCTCCTGCTTTTTTTGTGTGAAATTAACTTAATTGGAGCAAGCTGTATGTAAAGGAATTTCCTGCACCGACAAAAATACATTGTTACTATATATCTGAAGTTTTGGTGTTTAGTTTTTTTTTTGTTTTTGTTTAAACTTAAAACTCACAGTATTTTAAAATAATGATCCAGCAGTGCAAATAGTTTGGTCAGATTCTCAGATGAGGTCCATCAGTGAAACATCAGTAACTGCTTCGGGAAAGATTTACCCTTCTGTCTTAGTGTCTAGAGCTTCTGTCTAGAGGCTAGCTGTATGTATTTAGTTCAGATTAAGTTTGAAACACTTAAACCAATTTTCATATACACATCTTTAATATTTGGTGTGCCGTAAATGGAACTCTCTTACATTTCTTGTAATACACACTAGACACTAGGCAGTAGTATTAAAACTGAATATGGTGTGTAAGGTGAATTAGATTGAATAATCATTTTCTCCTTCTGGTTTGCTGCAAAGTATATTAAAATTATTTTCTATTTTAGTGGAAGTTTTACAAAAGTGAAGGTCACAGAATATATCCAAAATACAGTTGTGATTCTGTTTTAATTTTATACTTCTCATATATTTGTACATGAATATCATCAGTTTGGGGCAAAAATTGTTAGTGCATTGAGCTGAAATAATATATATCTTATCTCTTTAGTGTTTGTGTGTATTATCAAGGATGATAGAATGATTGGGTATTAAACCGTTTATCTAGACTTAACAGACATAGGTAATTGATATAAGTGACTCTTAGAGAGCATCTTTCCCTCTTTCCTCTTAGGCTTCCGATGTTTTGTCTTTTCAGTAAGATTAGATTAGAAAGGGGCACTTCTGTCTCAAGCAGTGTGACTTTTCCAATCATGGGGCCTGTAGGCCTGTGTTCAAAACTAACTTAAGCTTCTTTATTGGTTGTTTTACATTGACGGTACAGAAAATGTGAAGGTACATGGCTGAGTGTTAATGGGCAATATGGTGAGACCGTCTGAAGAACAGGACTGTCTTAAAACCTCTCCTTTATCTGAATTAGTGTGTGAAAAGTCTGAGTATAGCAAAATGTCATCTTCACATACTATTTGAAATGTCTTGAAGAGGTGAGGGGAGGATATAATAACATGTATTCTTTTTTTCCCTAGGCCTGAAAATCCCAAATCTACAAGATCAAATAAAACAAACCATCTCCCCCACTCCTTTACACCATCTCTTGGTGAATTGTCTCTCCCTCTGGTGACAGTTAAGCCCTATCTGGGACCTTGCTGCAAGCTCTCATCTCTTTTGGAACCACTCTCAGCAAAAAAAGAAAAGAACAAGGGAGTTCTTTCATGTGAAAAAGACAAGACTGCAGTGACCTTGCTAACTGTTCATATTCTCTGGGTAGCAGAGACACTTAAATGATGACTTGTGTGAGGACAGACACAGTTATTTTCCTTTTCAAGGATATGACACAGTGAAACATATCACCAATCAAGTCAGAGCGCAGGCACTTAGGAAACACTCAGACCACATTATACTCTATAAAGTAGTATCCATCTTTCTGGATGTAGTAGGACCATAGGACAGGAGTCTACAAAACAAGTGAAGTTTGGTGAAAATGGCCTGTGAATTTAATCTGAACTTCCTTAAGGAACTGGAGCGAGAGGCTGTTCTGGAAGTCCTGTACCGTGACCAGATGGTGAGAAAAACAGAGGAGGAGAGAGTAAGGTATCTGTCGTTCCCCTGTTCCTATATTTCTGTTCCTCTTTTCTCAGAAGTATTCTTTTTCCTCTTTGTTGTCCTTCCAAATGTGTTCCTTTTTTTTTACTTCGTGTCAGCTGATGCCTTTTTATTCTTTGGGAAAACTAAGGGTTATCCAGAGCCTCTTGGATTTACTATTATTAATGACTAACCTACAGTAAAGATGAGCAAACACTGGTCAGTGAATAATCTACTTGATGAATTTTACTTCTAGCCTTCATAGAAAGTTCAGTTGCTGCTTGTATTTTTCCTGTGAAGAATTTATGGCATTCTCATCATGTTCCTATGTATGCCTATAAAGTTCTGGTAACACAGAACATGTTCAGATCTTTGGCTGGCTCATTTAACTTACGTTGTGCCAAAACTGGAGTTAAGAATCATTGGATACCTGCTCATTGTGCTGAATCTGTCACTGTCCGTTCTCACACACAACAGGTAGCAAGCGCACCACGCTGTCTTGGAGGTTGTTGCTAGTGTTAATAGGTGTCATTGGTTAGGAAAAGGATTCTATTTAATTATTTCACACTATGCAAGTATCTCAGTTGTGAAGGATAAGGGGTAATCCTCCAGCATTTTGTTTGCTTTGTATCAGGGCTAAGGCATGGATTTCCTTGCAGCTTGTACCCTGCTTTGTCACATTGCATCCCCATGTAAAATAGGGTATTTGTGTTGCTAAATTAGAAATTTGTAGTCTCTTAAATGTCGAAACTTAAACTTTGCTTACAGCAAACATTTATGTAAGTCTTCCTGGACATATTAAATGAGTGTGAAAAGTATGTAAAGGGTTATAAAGAAAGTCTGAATGGGTTAGAAAATCCCTGACAACTGTTGATGATGTAGCTAACAATTAAAAACATAGATCTTGATTACTGGCATGTGTAATGGAAGCGAAGTTAATGAAAGGGAGAGGTTTCAATATTTTGGTCTGTTGTGGTTTTTATTTAACTTTCAGATGATGCATTTGTTATGGTTTTTCTTACTTGATAGGAGGGTTGATTCTTGGATAAATAAGATAAAAAACATCATCAAATAAAAGAGAGCACCATAAAGTCTCAGTTTTTGTATGTGAATATATAATCACTTGCATACACAATGTCAGTGCCCTGCCCTGAGCATGCATAACTGACATGAACAGAAGCCCATTTGTACTAAACTATTACTCTGTATGCACAGTTGTGGTTGTGTATATAGTCACAGTGCAAAAATGCTGGGTGTAGACACTTTCAGGCGGTGCTCATGTGAGGTCAAACTTGTGACTTACATGGGGGTTTTGGTCTATTTTATCTTTTTTCTTTTTTTTTTTTTTTTAACCTGTGGGGTAAGAAAACTGAACCTGCAGCTGCAGCAGCTTCGGTGGAAAGGGACAAGAAATGTCAGCCATGAATACCAGGAGAGATGCTGTGCTCGCTGTCAGAAATCGCTTGGGTTATTGATGAACAGAGGTGCAGTATGCAACGGGTGCAGTCATCGAGTGTGCTCTGAATGCCGTGTCTGCCTCAATCCCTGCCTTTGGAAATGCACCGTTTGTTATGCGCATGGGTAAGAAATGTTACTGGTTTGGGTAAGCGCTGGTTTACACTAGTTCCCAGTGAATGCACACTGTTTTTTTGTGTATTTGTTGCTATAAACAATTAATGAAACAAAGCCCCTGGCAGAATAAAATGTTGGATGAAGTCCTGGTAGCAATGGAATTGATGGGAATTTTGTGTTCTACTTCATGTAGTCAGGATTTCCCTTCCTGTATTTAGCAAAATGGATCCTCAAGGTAAGGCAGAGGTAGTGTGACAAAAATGATACCAGGAAAGCTAACAGTCCTTAGTTTCTGAATTGTACATAGAACTCCTTCCCCTGACTCCATATGGAATGAGTGCATCACAACAAGTTGCTGAAGGTGCTGTGGTTTTGGTGTAATATAGCCAATTTCTTGTCAATTTCCTAATCATGAGGGTTTTGCCTCATACTATAGGAGTGAGGAACCTGGATTGATGAATAATTTGAAGTAATGTTTTTTATATATTTAAAAAGCAAAAAGCACTAATAACATTATCAGGAATTGTTTAAATGTGGTCAGAAATCAAAATTTATTTACTCTTAGTTGTTTTTTTCTTTTACTATGTCACCTTGCTTTTTTTTTTCCAGGAAACGGGAAACAATCTTTCTTTTACTGTATTGGTACAATTTTTACATCAAAAGATTCCATCATAGTCCCTCCTATTTATCAGAATCTTTCTAAACCAAATGGATGAAAAATAATATTATGTAGGCAAAGAAAGATAGTTTTGAAAATTAATCAACAGCTCTGCTGGATGATATATATCCCTGTACAAAGGGTGAGGATTTGGATGAAATTTTACTTTATGCCAACACAAGATTAACGCACCACTTCACTCCCTCTAAAGATGCCAAAATTAGATTTAAATAATGCCTGAGAAATGTAAGGCAAGGTATTGGTCTTAACCTAAATGAATTTCTACTACTAGTTTGAAGTTTCTATAGTTTGGAAGAGACTATAAACTATCACTAAAAATATGTTCTCCAAATCCTCAGTTTATTTTGTAATTTATACATAAAATAGACAGATTAGCTCCATCTATATTTGATACAAAGCAGTTACTAAATTTTGATGCATATATTTCCCTATCTGTGCTTCACACTGTAAGCACTAAAAGGAAAGGTTAAAAAACTAACTTTCCATATTCCCCTCTAGATACCTCCCTCCACTTCCGCTTCTTTTAAATTGGTTTCCAGTTATTTTGTGGCCACAGTGGAAATCCCCTATAGAGAGTAGCTAGTTGTTAAGCTGCCTTGTATAGTGCTGCTCACCCTTAATTATTTCATAAGCTTGTCCAGATACTTTATGGTAAAACAGGAAAGCATTATGTAAAAGAAATAAAAGACATTTTTACTTGAGGAAATTACTTTTTTTGTCTTGCTAATATAGAGGAATTCTTCAGCTGTCATTGAAGTTCTCTTTATAGCAAAGAGGCAGCACGTTGATCTGGTTTAGTTGCGATGCAAAGTCCATTAAAATAGGTCAGACTTCTTCCGTTGCCTTCAGTGAGCTTTTCATCAAGGCTGCAAATCTCAAGAAGGGTAGGGAGTGCAGCAGTGTGGTAAATGTTACTCAGTGCATTTTGTTTACCCCAGTGAGGGGAAAAATAAGATGACTAAGAAATGTAAGAGCTTATTTTCAAGTCCAGAGCAACCACAATTTTGAGATTTGGTTACCAGTAGCATATTTTTTCCTGAACAAAACATTATCAGCATCAGCACTAGGAGATTCTCCCCTAGACACGAGGGTCATATTTGTAACGAACATCCTTAAATGCCTCAGTGGAAGAACAGGGATAGGTGAAAGTTTGTTGTTTACAAAATAAGAAATTTTAAAAGACTTGTGCACTGACAAAGTTTGTGTTCTTCACATGGAAGAGGGGTCTCATGTGAATGGAGTTGGTATAGTGTGTTTTTTAAAGGAGTCTTTTCTTCTAGGAGTCTAGAAAGACATTTGGTTTGAAGAAGGTTAGCCTATTTTACTTGACAAGGATAGTTCTTTATCAGCTTCGTTGTCATACTTTTGCTTATAGCTTAGCTTAATACACTCTTTAGCCTGAAGAAAAAGAAAAAGAGGAAAAAAAAAAGAATGTGTATTTCCAAATCTTTTTTCATCTTGTGAGTGGTCTAATCATCGCATGAGCCTGTGCAGAACTGGAGATTAAACTCTGGCGTGATAACCGTGGGTAGTGGGAAGAACATAAAGGGAAGGCTGGAGATGAGAGATTTCAGGCATTTATTAGTTAATAGATCTCTGCCCAAAGTAAATAAGTATCCCGTCTCAAAGTTATTTTAACCTAATTTTCAAACTCCTCTGTGTTGTTATGCACAAGGATCTATGGTTAGGCATGAAAATAAATAGTGCAATCTACATAGGTAGTGAATTTTTTTTAATATTCTGCACTGCTACTTAAAAAAGGTGTATTTTAAATGCCTTAAAATCGAGCCACAGAAAAAACAAACAGCATCCTATCTGTAGTTTGTCTGTCTTAACATAGAGTAAGGTGAGGTGTGAAGTGGCAGACCCAGGGGTTGTTTTACCTGGCCTTGGGTGGATATCAGCATAGCTCTCGTGTTTAGAGATTTTTCTTCTTAAGGAGGCAAGCCCTACATGAATTTACTGTCTCTATGTTGTTGCCATTTTTAAGCAAGTTTGGCAGTGGGAATGGTAATAAAGAGATTAATTTCACAGAAGGAAAATGAACAACTGGGTAGAGAAGGAAGTTTATCAGTGCCTGCACTGAGGAAACTTTTGCAGCGGGACTTCATCCTATAATAAGCATCAGAAAATCCACAAGGAACAGAGATACTATATATGCCCTAAAAATTTGTAAGACATTTAGGGGAGAATTTGGAACCTGAACACTCCAGAGAATCTTCTCCTCAGTTGGAGAATTTTTTGCCTCTTTAATAAGATGAGTTCAGATTGCAGACTTCATGTAATTCAGTTGGAGACAACAAAATGCAAGAGTCAAATCTGCTGAAAATCTGCTCTTGACAGAGCTATTTAGTCTGATATTGTTTTATACTTGTTAATCATTACTTTTCTCATCCTGTGATCCTGGTGCCTGTGTATGACATGGACATCATTGATGTTAGCCTCCACAAAATGGAGAGAGATGGGCCATGAAGCTATCACACTATCAGGGTTGTGGAGCTCAGTGTTCCCTGGTAGCCATCCCAAGTTCTGCTTGGCAGCATATCCACTATCACTGACTTTCCCTGCTTCTCAAAGTAGGCTTCAGCTGTAAGCAGTGATGTCAGCAGAAGTGCCTGGGGCTCTTAGGCAAGTTGGTTGTATAAACTGGAGTGGACCCAGGACTCCTGGCTTCAGAGCAATGCCTAGAGCAGTATATATTGTTTTCCATGGGCATTCCTACATAGCAAAAAGGGAAAAAAAAAAATGGAGGGTTGTCAAGCACTTGAAGAAATGCACTTTGGAAAATGGTGATTCAAATGTCTTTTGCCTGTTTTTCAGAGATGTGAAAGTAAAGGCTGGTGAATGGTTCTTTGAGGAGCGAGCAAAGAAATATCCAGGTGAAGGTAATTGCTGGAACAGACCATAAACTGCTGTGTAATGTGTAGTCCTCATCTAAGTGAAACACAGAATGTAGTCTTCCACAGTATTTAATGTTTCTTCCACTTGGTGAGAGATTTGTCAGAAATTATCATGCAGTGTGTTTGTCTATGCACTAAATAAAACATGAACACAACCTAGCAGAATGCAGTTAAAACTATAGTTTATTTTGTATGAGTAATAAGAATAAGAAAATTGCTGGTCATATCAATTTGAATTAATGAGCATGTAAGGCTTCTAAGAAATACAATGACATGAAATAAACATAGAAATGTTAAAATACATGTGCAGGAAGGAAATGATCTGGCATCCATTCCACTTGGTCGAAGTTAAAACTTCTGTTGTTTTCACTGAGAAAATTCTAAAGCTTAAAGAAATGACAGAATGCAATAAAGAAAAACGTGTATTGCTATAAATCAACAGAGGGCTAAATGCTTTCTGTTTCTTTACTTTCAGCCAGCTGCGCCATTGCCTTGTGTTCAGTCTTTTCAGTGCAATTAAAAATACAAAGCCCTAAAAGAAATTACAGATGATGTGGATGGATTGCCCTGTGGGGAATGTGTTTCACCAACGAAGGGGCTGTTAGTCTTCGTTTTCACCTACAATGACTAATAAGGTGGAGAGGATTTCCTTCCCCTTTCCCACTTCAGATAGGCAACTATTTCACTTTGTGCCTGACTGTACCTAAACGTTAGTTTCATTTCCAGTATCTGGATGGTATCTAGATTTAAAAATAGCTGGTAAAAAAGAAAGCACTGTACCTGTTGTTCTCAAGCACCGAATCTGATATAGCAAGATACTGACTGTCCCTGTTTTCAGTAAACTAATGGAGTTCTCACCTTGCATTATCAAAGATTTGTGAGCGCTTGAAGCGTTTTGATGAGTTAGTCTAATAGTAATAATGTTGAAGTCACAAAGATCTAAAGGATATATAGAAGATAATCCTGCAGGGAGAAATATGTTTCGTTCAGTTCCTTTGGTTAGACCAGCAGATACAATTAAAGGGGTTAAAAAATGGCAAACTTTTAAAACAGCAGCTGTAGTGGCTATGTATCCTTCAAGCTCGGAGAGACAGTGCCCTCTTCTGGTTTGAGAATATAACACAAGTGCAGTATTCACTGTAAAGTAAGTTTAACATACATGTTACAGTGAAGTTTTCTCATGATGCAGAGTAAAAAAAAAAGTTACATCAGTATGCTTTTCATTAATTTTGTGTAGCTTACACATAAAGAAAAAATAATATTTTCATAAAAGTGGTAGATTGTCTTACTGACTAATAAATTAAAAATCTAAGAAATCATAAAATGCTGAAATAAATCAAGATACCAAATATTACTTACTAATAACAGAGAATTAAGTCTGGAGTTCTGATTGAAATTTGTAATATCAAAAATTGATTATTGTTTCTACTGCCACCAAGATATGCTACTTATATGTAAGTAATATTTATAATTAATAACATCTTCAGCAAAGCAAAGATCGCATGCTGCTTTCTGTATGAGGAATGAATCCACTCCAGGCATTTTCAGTTGGCCATTTGTTACATGCATTTAGCCCTTCTTCCTGTTGGCAATCACTCAGGAGCAAACTACATTTTTATGAGTCTTCATTGTTCGTGCCTGGTGGAGCGCTTTCTCCTTGGTGTTCTTTACGTCATATGGCTGCTCACCTGAGGAACGTGACATGGTTGAGGTTTCCCCACAGGGACGGCCCTAGCAAAGGGTTTTGCTCCTGGTTGTGAGCTAGTCATGTGTTTTCATGATTGTTCAGGTCTCTAGTAGGAAAAGTGAAAAGAATTTTTCATAAAGTGCAAGAGATGACCATGTGCCTGCTCTTGTACACATTTTCAAGCTCTCCATAGTGTTTGAGTTTTATGGTTTAAGTATTCTTTAGTGCAGTAGGCCCGTGCGCTACCTGCCTTCTGGACCTCAGGAAGCTGAGAGCACTTAGCAACCTCTAGGAATGGGCCTGTTAGCATTTGTACATGGTTGTCCTCAGCATTTGTGAAGAGCTCATCTGAACATGTCACCTGCGAGAGGTGAAGGTGAAATCGTGATGGAGTTTGTGATACAGGAGAGACTTGTGTGTTGCTTGGCATGTATGCTGATATGTCAGGTGGGGATTGATTTCACTTCTGGCTTGCATGTTGCATGAGCTTCTGTAAATACAGCCCAGTTGCTGAAAAGGCACTGATTTTAAAAAGTATTATACAGGTGTAACTACTGTTGTTGCTAAATGACCTTTGGTTGTTATTTTTTTTTCTCCTTCACAGGCAGACATGAAACAGTTGGTGCAAAGCTCTTGAAATCTTATCAGAAACTGAGGTAAGACTCATAAAAGGACAAATGGTCCTAGGACACTGAGACTTTGTATAGACAATATATTGTATGTTATAAACCAGCCAGCAGTTTGTATTTTTTTTATTATGAAAAACAAATTTAAATATTTCTGGAGTACAAATGATAAAAGCATAGAAAAATCGCCACTTCTGTCTCTCGGCAATCCATAGAAAGGGTCTCAAGTACAAAAGAGAGTACTATTTTTAGAGTAATAGTTTCTTATTTATTTGAAGGAATATGCATTATTTTTGTTATATCTACGTATATTTTTTTGCATACCTTTTCACACCATTGTCTTTCAAATTTACATGCTACTTGTAAATGATCAGAGATTAAAATTATTTACTAGGTATAATAGCAATAGCATCATTATTTGCTCAATGGGAGATGTTGCTGAGTTGTTTGGTTTGGAATAAATAATAGACAAGAAGCTCTGTATGCTGTAAGATGTGCCCACTTACCAAAACTTAGAACAAGTAAAAAAATCCAGTTTACGCTGAATAAATACTTTGACTTGAGGCCTAAGCATGACGATACTGAAGTTATTATCAGTGATATATAATGAAATAACAGTCATCTTAAACTATATTGTATAAAACAAACACTCTTCCTTAAAAAAAAAAGAGTAAAATAAGATACAAAGAGATGGCTTCAGTTTTATTATAATTACCTGGTGAGGCATAGCTACATAAGACAGAAACTTATAGTCAGCTAGATATGATCTTAACCAGGGCTACATAAGGACTTGTGTTTACCTAGATGTGGTAAAAGAGAATCAAAATGGAAGTTCACCGCCTGCCTTTAAAGTCCATGATTGTGCTGTGATAACAGAATCAGTCAGATAATGGTCAATTTTTTTTTCACAGTCCAGGGCTATTTACAACAGATGAAATGGCTGGAATGCTGTGAAGGGGCTCTAACAGCTCTGGGCCCAGGCAAGGAAGGATCCTTTTAGTATTGTAAATAAAGATGACTGTTTCCTGAAAACATCTCTGAAACTGAGAATGGGGTGTGTTACACAGGAATTGTGTTTTAACACTTGGGACACATACTGTAATATTGCCAACCATATAGAAATCTGGGAAGCCTGTCCTAAATTAGGTCTTCGGGATTGTTTTAAATTAGTAATTCTGCCTAGAGCAGCGCAAGATTGAGAAGATAGAAGGGTAGTCCTAATTCTTACAGACAGGCAATAAGCCTGTGCTGCGACTCTTAAACACACAGGTTCTCAACCAAGATCTTTAGGTTGCAGGAAAGACAGATAATAAAAATACTGTGCGTGAATATGGTTTATTTATCCATCTATTAGCATAATATATTAATTGTTGCACTCTCTATTGTCTGCTAAATTTCTAGTAAAATTTCTGTTGTACCTCCAACTCCACCTCCTTTCACAGAATCCACAGCAGGAAGCAACGTGACAGTAAATGTACGTATCTGCATAATATATGCATCCATGCTCCTCTTAGGGTGTCATTCATATGAAAAGATCAGACACAGGAACGCAGTGAATAGCAACTGCTGTAGCATCGTATTGCAATATAAATGCTGACTTATGTTCCTTTGTCATTTTTTTAATGCTGCATTGGTAGTAGGAGAGAAAGGCCAGAGTCTATCATGATGGATGTTTTCAATTAGTTTTCAATTTTTGAGGGTTTTTTTATTTAGGCGGTAGAATACTGCACCTGGTTTTTGGTGCCTTGCTACGTAAGGCTGGACTGAGATTTCCTAAGCTCCCCTCCAGCCTGAAGGATCCCATGATCCTGTGATATTCAATAGTCGTTTATAAAGCGATCATTCCATGTGTTACTTTCTTTACTGAGTGAAAAACAGTGAATTTGATTGTTGCCTTTGCATTACAGTTTCTAGTGGATAGAATAGTAGGACATGGCTCATAACTCATTGAAATTGCACTAAATTACAGTTTCAGTTCATTTTGGACTGGGGCCTGAAGCACGTTGCAATTGTGTAAATATTCTAATACGTGCTTACCTGGAGTTTGATGAAAACTCTTTGATTCAGAGGCACAGGACCATCTGTAATGGATAGGACTTTTCTACTTGAAGTACTAAATACATTACAACAAGTCAGTGATGTAATTAGTTGTATTTATGAAATTGCTATGTGATCTTCCTATAAGGATTTCCACTTATATATCAAAGAATATGGAACTGAAAAGATTATTTTCCATCTTCAAACATTAGTGTGACAGTTTTCAACCATGTCAACATATGTCCTCAGATGTATTTGTCTATAGAAGTGCGCAAAGGGCTGCAGCCTGTGGTCTGTAGATACGTGATTGTGGAAACTTTAAAACAGCAAATATTTTGTGTTTTCTTACTCTTGGCCTCTCCCATTTGCAGGAACTCAGACAGTCTAAAAGTTTTAATAAATCTGTGGAAAACTTGTTTTTGTCTCTCACAACACATATAAAAAGTAAGTAACTTTCACTGCTTTGTCATTGTAGAGTAATGTAGTCAAATGTTTCAATTTTTTGGCCAAATTGTTGGCCAAAAAATAGTGATAAACAAAGGGTATTGAGTAATGGCTGAAATGACTAAAGCCAAGACTGAGCCAACCTGAAAAATAATACAGTAAGTCTAATTTTCCTTCAGTAATCTGCTGGTTGTTTAACAAGCTGGTGATACCAACCCAGAATGCCTTTTTTGTAAAGGTGTGAAAAGACTGTATTTTTTTAATATAAATT
>VYZM01020365.1:4686-17543 GCA_013398915.1 Dromas ardeola
TATTCTTTATTTTTGAAAGAAAATCCAGCTTAACATCCCCTTAACCTTCACAGAAAGCTCATGTTCTTAGGTTGGAATCATGCCTTTAGTATCCATACTTGATGGCTTCACATGATGTCCGGACTACCCATATGTATGTCCATCTGTTAGGCTGGCATGGTGCCCTCCCACAAGTTGCTGGACTCTTGCCCTAGGACATGACTGAGGACTGAATGCTTACTTAATACTTCCTGTGACCTCCTGTCTGTGTGGATGTGTGCGTGTATGTGCTGTAAGCCTCCTGTTTGTAATGGGCAGGATGGAAGATATTTGCCCAATTTGCTTCAGGCAAAATAGTCTAAGTGCAATCCAGAATATCTTTTGGTAGGGGGTTTTTGCTAGAAAAATAGTAGGAAATTCCATGGAGTGAGTTGAATTTTCTAAGCTGAATATCTAAATCTAAACATTTTAATAGCAAAACATTGCTTTTTGTTAGGAAGTAGTGCGAATTTTACCAAAAAAAAACCAACTCAATGCTGAATAGTATTAATGAGACAGAACATTGACAGACCCCAGAATAAAATTTCCACGTGCTAAACACTAAATGAAGGAGGACTGGAAAGCTAAACTTCCTAGAGGGCTGGGTTTTTGAAAGTCTTCACATAGTGTTCCAGCTTGTTTCACATGATTTTGTTTTGCCAGCTTTGTTTTTCAAGTTGAACATAATTGTTGACTAAATAGCTAAATAAAATTGTGCTTCTCTTATCAACTGCTTCTGGGTGGCATCTAGTTCAGAGCACACATCCAGGCTCAATCCGCTTCATCAAAATGGGTGATTCCAAAGTCCTGTCACTGCAGACCCTAGAGCTAGTGACTCAGGCTCTCCCCCATGAGATGCTCTGCCTGCTGCTTTTCCTTTCTATCACTTACACATGCTTCCTCCGAGCTCCTATTAGGCTGTAGATCCTTTAGCATCTCTTGGCAAACATTACTACACAGTACACACTTACACTCTTGGCTTCTGATTTAATCCTTGGGGACAACATAGGAAAGGAAGAAATACACACAAAGTAGAGGAAATTCTAAGGCAAAATCACTTCACAAACAAAATAATACTTTTGCAAATGGATAAAATTGTTCCTGAAATGTGTTTCCTAATGTTTCCCGGAAGTTAAAAATTGGGTTGCTGCTCAGAGACTGTGCTCTGCGTTGTGTGCTCTTCTGGGAGGCTCTGGCACATTCACCCCTCCCATGAACCTTTTTGTTGAAAACTTAGTGAATGAGACTCTGAGTTTAAGGCCTTTATTTGCCATCTTGGCTTTCAATTTCTTATAATAGTCCAACACCCTTACTTGGACATCTGTTTCAAATGCATTACAGTAACCTGTTTGAGACATAACCTGCTTCGGGCATAGTGCAAAATGGAATTCTTAATACAAAATGATGTAGTGTTCGCAGCCACAGCCCACTCTGTCAAACTGCGTGTTCTGTGTGCTGGTTCTTAAGACAGCTTTCGTAATTTATTTAGGTATCTATATGGGAAATGAAGTCTGCTTATGATTTTGCTCTCTTTGTATGGGCTGAATTGCAATGAAATTCTGCCTAATAATCAAGAATAAAAAGGGTTGATGCTAAGTCATCATATATCCAGTCTTGAAAATATCCTTTAGCAGAATGCTGTCAAATATAAGTCAAAGCATATTTCTCTCATAATAATCTATTTGCTGCATTCAGTACTTGTTGATTTTGAAATGTAGTAACTCTAGGCATTGATTATCTTTCAACTTGCTAAATTGATGACCCTCAGCAACTGAGTAACATAGATCTTACTAGTATTATTCAAGCATCTCATTTTAGATCTGTTGCTTCTATGGAACGTCATAAAAAGTATGGATGTGTGACTTACATGAAGCTACTTTACTCATGTAAATTGGTGGGTGGCAATTTTAAGTGCCTTAGCTGTACAGTCCCCTTGAATTTATACAATCTGAAGATATATGTAGCGCACACACACACATGCATGTGTTTTTAAAACACATATGTGTTTTATCCATGAAACACTGTAATCAATGGTCAAGATTGTCTGACTTCTTTTATTGTAAAACTGTATTGTTTACAGTTGAATTGTTCAGCCTGGATTTTTATATTGAGTATTTTCTTCCAAAGCTATATCTTTGGGAGTATCTCTGGGAATTTTGCACAGAATCAGTAAGTTATTCATGAAAATAAGACAAGTGGGCATTTCTGGCAAGGGACTAGAAATGAACTTCAGGCGTTCTCCGTTATCTTCTTTTACAGGTTATAGATGCATTTTAGGGAAACTGGTCCTATTAGGCAATAGTTAAATACCTTATGCGGTTTCTTGAATAATTCGTTCATGATATGCATGACTGAGCAGTTGAAAAAATGAAGAATAGTAAAATAATAATGAGAAACACGAGTGCAGAAAATAACACTCAGAACTTCACACTGTAGCTTCATTGTAACCTTAAAGTTTGGTAGATGGGAAAATGAATGATTAGACCTAAACCTCCACTTTTATTTTCTTAAGTGCCTGAGATGATATTATTTTTGTGAAAGACTTAATGAGTCTTACCGGTTTTATGGGCTGATTGAGTCACCTTTACTTCAAGAAATTAAAATGTTTAAATTGCATTCTATCACTGTAATTTCTGACAAAGCCACAAATTTTTAAATGGTCTATTTATTTAAAGATAATAATTTTTTAATATATACAATATGCATTTTTCCATTGAGTGCAAGCACTACAGTCCACTGTAAGCTCATCCTTTTCTAATTGCAGTAGATAAATCTGTGTTAATCTCCTTTGAAATTATGGCATAAAACATGTTATAAATACCACAAGAAGGGCAAAATTTACTGTGCGGTAAAGGTCAAAATGATAAAACCCATAACGACTATAATGAAGCCCATTGGCCGGGATTCAACTAAACACTTAAGTAGATGACAATTTTTTACCTTGTGAGAAGTCCTGTTGACTTAAGTGTCCTGATGAATATTGTCAGTAACATGTACTTTGCATATTACTTTATTTATCTTTATATTGTTTAGACATTACAGTTAAAATCTTATGCTTTGTGCAGCTATCTGAAATGACAGTGGAAGAACTGAAGTATTTACTAAGCCCCTTGTGCGTAGGAGAAATTGACTAAAACTTGGAAAAATGTTTAGGAAAAAAATCCATCTGTACAAACATGTAATTTGAAGTCAAGTCTGAACTCCTGCCCTGTCTTTTTTCGACTTTTGAAAAACTTCTTGTTAGGAGTTTTCTTCTCATATTTCACTTCTACTCACATCAGGCATTGGCTTTGGGAGAGGCAGAGAAAGGTAGGTGAAGCCCTCCACGTTTTTTGTGGCAGCACTACAGCCCTGTGAGGCACACTCTCTGAGCCAGCATCATGGCTATACCCACCCAGAATGTCACTGTGTCATGTTGATCAGCAGAGTACCTGAATTTCAGCATATAGCTCTATGTGCTTACTCCGAACACTTTGCTTTTCTTTACAGGCATTCCATATATCCCTAGATACGTGTGTATGAGGAAACTGCAGTGCTCCCTTCACTCGGGAGCAAATCAGGCTTTGTGCCCCTGGGCAAAGAGATATCAAACCAAGTGTGCTGCTGTCTATGAGGCAGAAAATTTAATTCAGCTCAAGGTCTTTTGAAATTAATTTCAGTGTCCAAAAGATGAGCTTGATTTTATTTTCACTAACACAGATCTTGGATGAGTTGGTATTGATCTGTGCAAATGTGAGAGAGGATTTCATACCCATGCTGTGCATTTTCAAAACCAATTTCACAATTGCTTTGTATCTCACTTTTGAGATTCCAAATTGAGCTAAGGACTGGTTGAAAAATTGTTATAGAAATACATTCCTGTGAGAGTTTTGACTAATGTAGAATTTTCATAAAGTTATCTGGGGAGAAATTTTGACTTTTCTCGGAAAAAGAACCAAATGAAAGTAACAAATATAAATGGTTTTTGTGAAAACTTAATCTTTCAAATGGGAAACACTAAACTGCTACAGTGCCAGGTGTAAGTTGTAGTTCATTTTTAGTATACCCTCCTTGCATTTGCTGGATTGTCTGGCCATGCTGCATCTCCCATGATACCTTATAATTGAGTAATTCTTAGAATTGGCAAAGTACTGTAGAAATGTTTCAAAAAAACCCCAAACCTACGAAACTTCCAATGGCTGAGAAAACTAAAATAATTCCATCTACATTGATTTGATATAAATCTAAAGATTTGTTTTCATTTCTTCTTAATGGGAAAATACCAATTTGGAATTTCTTGTTGTTAAGAAACAATAAAATTTTTCCATTAATTTTTATCCTCTCCAAAAATCTTTGAAGTTGATTGTTTTAAATAGACTATATTTCGGAGTTGCTCTGTGCTTTTGGGCCTCCTTCAGGTTTATTAAGTTTGCATACCTGAGACTAGCTGCAAGATACTGATTTTAATAGATTGTACATGTGCTGTACAGTTGGAAATAATGTGTCCAAATTCACACCCCTCAATTAGGGAAACAGTTTTGGTGTGAGTGTAAATTGACTCACTGTAAAAGTCTCAGGCTGTTCCCTTTTCTTGAGCAATTCTGAAATCAGAAAGACTTAAATCAACTGCAGTATGACTTTAGAATAAGTATATATACCCTTTGGAAGGAACAAATTATTTTAACTTCAGAGAATGCACTTTGTCCATGTACTTTTGAAGTTGTGCAATATTATTGTTCCTGTGTTCAGGTTTGTTGTGTGTTCTGGCTAACCTTGTGCTGTCACTGCAACACACTTCTGAAACTCCCTCCCAACCCTGCGTTGCCATTTGACACCCAAGAAGAGCAGAGAGGCTAACTTCCCTAAACCATAGCTGGCAAGGGAACTGAAGAGGTGGATGGAAGCAGAAATTAATTTGACATGAGAAAAGAGCAGGAACACCGCATGTCCTGCAAGCCAGCTGTTTTCAGGCTCAAAGGGAAGTCTAGCAAGCATTCCAGGTTGAGAGGTCTATGAAAGATAGTGGGAAAGAAAAGAAATTCCTCTCTCTTCCCTGACAAAACCTATTGCCTAAACCAAGGTAAGCATTAATCAAGATTAAAGTGTGTCTGAAAAATAAAGAGAGAAGTCAGTTCAGATCCAACTAGGAATATATTCTGCTAATCCATCCATCCAACATGTTAGCATGCTAGTACACCTATTTCTATGCTCAATTTCTATGCTTTGCTGGAATTTGCTATTCCAAATTAATGTTAATTTAATGAAGAATTTTGTAGCTTTTTTTTTCCCCCTTGTTTAAGCTCCCATTAGAGAAATATTTGAGGGGTGGTACAATAGACCGTAGCAATGCCTTTATGATTAATCCTCCCTAAAGAATCTGAAAGGGATAATACTTGCCCATGAGGCTTCCATTAAGATTTTAGAAAGCATGCAGTAAAATCCTTACTTAGGCACTTGCTGGTGTTCACTTGTTGTTAAATTGTATTTTAAAATAATAATTTTCTTGTTTAATGACGAGTTTTAAATCATCAGCACATTAGACTATGTTATATAGTTGCTCTGTTCCAATGGTTTATAATAGAGGTCTTTAACTGCCTCTTGCCCGATTTTCCTTTTCACTTTCTCTACTCAGGACCCAAACATCACTGTTAGATAGGGGGAAATTCTTCTCTCAGCCGTAAGGGTAGAAATCATAAGTGAAATTAATCTTCGTACAGATACCTGACGTGAGCTGTCTGTTTTGAGCAGCTGAACAAAGATGAATTTCATATGCACAGAAGGCAAATTGAAGGCAAATTTTTAGCATTCAAACTATAATGACTGCCTAGATGGACCCTTAGACCCTATTACTCAATTCTGGTGAAGTCCCAGCTGAATGACTCAGCTTTTGCCCCCTCAGAGTTATCACACCAGGTAGTGATACACTTCAGAAAAATATGAAGGTCATTTTAGCAGCTGGGTTATTTTTCATAGTAAAGGTCCCATTTAACAAAGTGTCCTGGATAAGCTGCTTAGATTTTGGAGGTGAAATCTAAGTTTTACTCAAGTAATTGAAGCCAAACTTGTTTATTTTTCTGTGAAGGATTTATATAAGTCTTGTAAGACTCAAGGCATATAAAAAAATGTAATCCTCTGCGGGGAAAAGTGTCTGTAACTAAATCCTGTCATAATGTTCAGGAAAGCATCCTTACCGGAGCACATATTCCTCTTTCAGGAAGTGCAGAATGGTAGGTGTTGAGCAGTTAGCAGTTTACAAAGAATGCTCATCATGAAGAGAGATGAAAACTACTACTTAAGCCTCGGCAGGGAGAGAGGATGCTTTCCTTGTCCTTAATGCTAGCAATGTGTCTGTTTTTCTTCTGCCCACTAATCTTTGTGGTAGTGATCTGAAGCATAAAGGTTTTGCTTTGTTTGGAGGACTTCAGGCTGTAGTTGATTGGCCAGGTCTTCAGTGATTGAACTTTTATTCGATAAAATTAAATTTCCGTATGTTGCCCTCACATGGAAGATTTTAGTTTTAGCAAGTTCTGTCATTTGGTGATGTTAATGATAGTATACAACGCTCAGTTCATGTTACTCTCTAAGTTTTGTTACAATACGAAATACATGTCTTCTTTTAATTTGTTACCACCACAAGTGATATCTGAAGCGCTAGTCTATGCCAAGCTTTGACAAAGACTAAAATCCTGCTCATGTCAGTGATATTACAGATGTGGAACTACTGTTGAATTCTGCCTGTAATGCCTTCGTAAAACAGGAGGATTGAGTAGCAGAACTACGCAAGCCCTTGAGTAGCATAAGCCCACAAATAGAAGCTGGCATGCAAGAAAGCTTTGGTTTTTTTCACCTGTCTACCTGACTTGATGGGAGTGTGTATTTATGTCTTGTCAAGACAGTGGTATATAACATTTGAAGTCAAAGTATGTCAGAAGACCAAGACCATTATATGCTGCCCGCAGTGCAGACTGAAGCTATGCTGATCTATATGGGGGGAAAAAGTACTCTGTATTTCCATTCTTTTTCTATCTAAACTACACTGTTGGAATGCAGTTGCAGTTGAACAGATACCATAAAATATTGAAGTTGGTAAAAACGGATGACATAAGCCAAAGACTAGTAGTAGAAATGTATAAATTAGAAAATTAGGAGCTGTATTGCTTGCACAGTCTACATTAACATGTGCAGTCTAAAGTAACATATGTGCATACATTGTCTATTCAAATTTTGAAAATTTAAATAAAGGGAATATTTTTAAATATCATAAAAATATAATGGAGATTACTTATTCTAATAATTTATAAATTACTATCGGGGATATTTTTATACATGATTGAATGCTTTAGTACATTACAGATTATTTTTTAATTAAGTATTCATAAACTGGAATGTATAAACTTTGTAATGGAAGTCACGTATATAGCATTCTGTAGCATGTCTGGCAATAATTTACTAGTGAAACTGTGTATTTAATTAAGATCATATTATTTGATAAAGCATTTATATAGATCCAGATCTGATCTAGGAGCCCTATAACTCTGATATACAGTGCTGTTGCTGTTCAGAAACGCTGAGAATAGTATGTTACACTTGAGGACTAATTTTTTGCTAGACTGTGATCTTAGATGTGTCCCTGAAGAAATATCACATGGGTTATGTCTTGGTGCAATACTTTAGAAGGTGGAGAAATGAAGGTTGGAATACAATACTTCACTAAAGGGCTTTTATACTCTATCCATCTCACTAATCCTATCCTGTTCCCTGAAGCAAAATCCCTAAGTTGTTTTTTTCTGTTTCGTTGTTGTTGCCTATATTACCTGGCCACGTGAAGAGTCAGTACCACTGTTTTTCAGTTACAAATAAAGTATTATTGTCAGAGCTCCAGTCCAGTGTACAGGCTCTGTTCCAATTTGCAGCTGGATGGTTTGAACTTGTATCATCTGATGCATATTTCTTTTCACGTGGCAGAGGAAGAGTTCTTTCTAGTTTCTTAGGATGCTATGGGTGTGAAACTAAAATGTACCCTTGTAATGGCTTAGGCAGATACCTAATTTTATGAGAACTGACATGGTACTTAATGCAGACAAGACAAATTTGTGTTTTCATAGTAAACATTCAATTATGTATAATTCCTTCTAGCTCTTCATACCTTTTTGCCTGAATTAGACCAGAATACTGCCTATCTGTGATTGTCATGCAGTAAAATACAAAATGTAAATAACTGTCTACATTCTTTTTCTGAATCACACAGGGCTGTTTTATATTGTACGGCACTATTTAATATATCATTATTTATTATTTTTCCTTTGCCAGCTCTCACCTGCCAGAAATATTCAAGTTTATTCGTGCTTTTTACACCCTCAGGAAACACAAAGAGACTCTTCTACATGGTCAAGACACATTGAAATTTTACCTCTTATACAGAGAGAATATCCCCTAAGGGACAGCATAACATCTGTGCTTTCTGCCAATGTGAGAAAACTGGTCATGCTACTGAAAAGCAACAATGGTGGCACAGGCAATCTACCTTGTCCTCCAATCTTTTCCCTCCTGCTGAACAAAGAAATGAAAATTATCTTGGAAATCAGATGCACTAATAAATTTTCTCATCTGTTAGATGAGATGGAGTTACAAATGGTTTCCTTGATAGTTCTCCAGTTGTCAGACTAATTCCTAAACCTTGACTGGAGGGAAAATTTTAGAACAAAGGTATATAGTGGTCTTTCTCCCAGAAAAGTTGGAAACATGTTAGGAAATAAAATATTCATAGAACTAATAACAGTACTTAGCCTCTCAGAAATCCTATATATGCCGGTACAAAGTACAAGGTACTAGCAAAGGCTTTAAAATTATATCCCTACTACCTCTATAGATAATTTTGAAAGTTAAAAAATATTATCTCAGGGGAAAGGGCTCACAGTATGGTGTCTAAAACCTAGAAATTAATTAGAAGTGCTATTTTCATGAATGGTGTAGGTAGCTAAGGAGAGTTTGCCTGAACGTCTCATTGCAATTGAATAATGACAGTTCAGTGACTGGTAATTAAGTGGTAAAATCATCTGACTGCTCTTGTGTTACGGTTTGAGGAACCCACAGCATTTTGTTGTCATTCAGACAATTATTCTATCACCTGATGACCCCTCCCCACCCGGGAGGGGGAACTGGGAAAAATCAAGGAAATCCGAGGGTTGAAATATAGACAGATTTAATAGAATAATATTAAATATTTAATGTTAATAATACTAAAGAACCACTATTGATCCTGATACCAATATAAATATACAAGGATTATACTCAGCCTATTCTAGCAGCAGGAAGCTGTGCACTCCCAGCAGTGGACAGCAAATGTCGGACACTGCGAGTGCTACAGCTTCGGGAGGAAGGGAAAGACTCAGGGGTCTTGCGCTGGGGCAAGAAGTTCTCAGGATGGCAGCCATCAAGGGAGAGAAGGAACTTCTCAGCAAACTTTCTAATTTATATTGAGTGTGACGTTTGTGGTATGAAATAATCCTGTTGGCCAGCTTCGGTCAGGTGTCCAGGTCTTGCTCCTCGTCATCCCTGCACCTGGCTAATTCAAAAACACCAAGACCTTGAAACCCACATACCATAGTTGGCTATAAAGTAAATATTTTCACAAGTTCAGACACTAGAGTCTTCTAAAAGTGCAGATTTGCCAAGCATTAGAAGATAATTAGTCCTGTGTTGCTCAAACCAGGACATCTTGTATCTTTCTGTTGTCTTAAATTCTTAAATATGCTGTGGATTATTTTTTCCTTATTTGTTATACAGCTTGACCCTCTTCTAACGGGTTGGTCTTGGAACAGTCAATATCCTGCCCCCAAGAATTGCTGCTATGATGCAATATCATATTTAGCAGCTTTCACATATGAACAGCAGATGGTTTGAGCTGAATATACATAAGCATATGTGACTGTATGTTGCCATCCTTTAGTTCTGTTTAACCCTTCAGCAGCTCTTTGCCTTTGCCATTTAACAGTCTTGTTTGGAAATGGGAAGGAATTCAGACTGTGAAAACATAAATGTTTTTGCCTGCTTACACTAGTAGTTGGGTTTTTTTCTATATTATTGTGATAGCTAAGAATAGTCTGCTTGACTGGTCGGTGGATATTCTGTTTCCAGATGCTTACAGCTCCTCTGTGTTTAACTGCAGACAGACATGGGAAAGTATGGTTTGGTAAAAGTCACAACACATCATTTGTGAGACAGTGCTTCCAGCCACTGCTACAAACCACAATTTTATTAATTTTTAGGCTTCTGTCCCACTTTACTCCGCTATTATTTTCTCTTTTGGTTTTATGCAATAACAAGAAAGTCTGCTGTTCTAGTTGATACCCTAGCAAATTCTTTCGTGTGCTGAGTCATATTACTTAGAAATACAGAAGTGCTCTACGTTCTTCTTATCTAAATACATTGGATGGTTTTGACATTGCTTCATGTCTCAGGTAATTATTTAAAATGTCAGAAACAAACAGTCATGACTTATATGAGTTATACTGAGTATTTAGCAACAGAAATACGAATATGTATGCACCTGCTTTCTGCCTTTCTCAGGAAGCCTGCAGCTGACCAGATTTCCTCCAAAAGCTACTGGCATGGAAGAGGAGTTGCCTGCCAGCCTTGTGGTGCTTCAGTGGTTGGGGTGTTCCACAGCAGCCCTTCTCATGCAGTGTGGGACATGGTGCAGGCTCACCATAACTTAGGGTAGATCTGTCTCTCGCTAACTACAGTATAAACTAGAATGTGCGATTTGGCTTCTGTCCTTGAACTCCAGGCATTTAAGCCATATCAGAACCTGACTTGAAAATATTTCTAAAATGTATTAGGTATTACCACTGCCTTCCTATGCAGATACTTATCTTGATTGCAAACTGCTCCTGTATTTTGGAATGAGACCCAGACATGCAGTAGCCTGTCCTACCTCCTTACCAATGCTTTGGCTTCCATAGATCAAGGAAGAAACTACATTTCTTTCTACTCATCACATCACTTAGTCAGGTGAGGACTGAGCGCCCTGACTGAGTGTCCTGATTAAGGCCTGAATTTAAATAGCTCCTAGTGTAGTAGGAATAAAGGCAAAATGTAGTTTTATGTGTTAAAAGATTCACTGTTCGTTGATCTGTCTACAAATACAACAGCTCAGACTTGCAGTAACTCACTGCCAGACTTACACTGCATTACACAATGATTTCATACGGCATATATAATGATCTTTTCTGTTCAGTTTGGTACACATAGGAATTACTTTCCGATGAATGTTTTCCTGTAGCTATATGTTTGCATTAGCTGGTTTTGCTTACCATATTTGTGGAAGTAATAACTACTTGCTAAATATTAGGTTTGTAATATGGTTAAAATATACAAATAGCTTTCACCAAAGCAATCACCTTTAGCACCTAAAATACTGATCATGGATGAAGTGTAGCCAGACAACAATTTCTTTTTTTCCAACAGGAAAGATTTTTAATACCAACATGATTAGCTGCTTGCATCCGGTAGCTGCTGCTTTTAAAAAATGCTTTATACACTTTATGAAATATATCTCACTCAGTTTACATATTCATTAACAGTAAAAGCCTGTACAGAAAGCAAACAACATTAGAAGAGTTTAAAAAAACCACCCTAGTAGTGTTAGTAAATTAAATGGATTTTATAATCCTTTTAGGCTCTCCATATAATTACTCAGAAATCATTGATGCTTAATGACAGAAGGAAATCCCATTTAACATCTGCCTGTCTCTGTCCACCTTCACACCTACCCTGGTATCTAAATACGACCCAAAAAGTGTACTGGAGGAGGAATTAAATGACAGAAATGGAAATTAGCTATCTGATTCTCAATTATTTTCCTACAGAAGTTGAAGAAAATTAGACACCAAACTACTAAGTGTTTATAGCTGTTCCTGACTATTAGTACACTGCTTCAGTGAAAACACATACTCAGTCAGGCTAACAAATTAAATGCCCCTTTTTCACTAGACTTCCTTTAATATATATTGGTGTTAAAAAGGCAATTGTAATAAGGTTTTATTAACCATAAGATTACTTAATTCAATATAGAGACTATTGGTTACAACATCTTCAAATAAAACTAAAAATATTTTCAACAGCAAGCAATTTCAGAGATGCTTGGGGGAAGGAGGCTTACAAAATGCAGCACAATACTGAAAAAACAAGCACAGTAGTTTGCCACAAGAAAATTAATGTAAATGGACCTTATTTTATTTAAATATACAAAAACAGGGCAAGAGCATTTGTTTTCTTGTCAAATTAAGGATAATGAAAAATAGCTACCGAACTAAAATATATTAAGTCTTATTTCAAAATAAACACAGTGAATATTGTGCCAGCATGAACAAAATCACTGAAAGTCATTGAAACTGAAAAGATTTATTTTTTGTTTTAATATGAAGTATAGTAATTTCCTGCGTGGAATGGAAAGGAATGATTTTTGTGCCAAAACCTCAAAATAACCAAGCCACATAGTTGGGAGAAAGATGTTTCTTTAACTTTTTTCTAACTGTTTAACCTTTTCTCTAACACTGGAGCAGCTCCATCAATGAGATGGTACTGAAGAGCAGCAGCCTGCATCTTATCACTGTGATTTATCTCAGTGCTCAGAACTACTCTGTACAGCAAAATGAGAAACCCCGTGGCTACCATTGCTACACCAGCTAAAGCTGACAAGGTGCTAGGTCGGTGGGAATTTTCAGAGAAAAACTGATGATTGAGGGAGCCACTGCTGAAACTGATGCTGCAGGGCTGAGAGAGAAAGAGATGTTGGTTTGTAAGACAAACAGACATCCAGACATGCACAAACTGAGACTGTAAGGATTTTTTTTTTT
>VYZM01020365.1:17636-28608 GCA_013398915.1 Dromas ardeola
TTTAACCCACAGCTAACAGTTTTATCTCATGTTATTGCCACCACATATTAGACTAGATTTGCATTTTTTTCCACCCAGTGACATTTTTGTTTTCTTTAAAATATGTTTTGACTTCAATTTTGCACTGCAAAACTCCAGGACCACTCTTAGATATCCTGTTTGTCTCCTCTGCTCCATTTAAAAGTGGAGGGAAAATTCTAGGTACAGATGGATGAAACCAGTACCCAGGGTCAGTCAGTACAAATTGCAGCCATTCAGGAGTAGGCAGACTGGTGACAGTGAAAGAGGGAAGAGAGAAACTTCAGGTTGCCTGTATGCACAAGCCATTCATATGTCCTGACAAAGCACAGGAATACCAAGTTATCAAATTCACTCCCAAATGTATGACGCTGTATGTGAAACGGAGGCATCTTGGGTTGAAATAATTTATGACTTCATGTAAAAGCTGTACAGATTTCTTTAGTTTCAGTGTAAGTTTGAGAGAATTTAAAGGTAGCAGCATATTTGGAAGTTTGATCAATACCATATTTTTTTTTACCAGTGTGTTTTCACCTTGAAAAGGTGTTAAAAATTGAAAGTAGGTTGAATTGTGTAGGATAAAGAGATAAGAAAAAGATTTTGGAGAAACAAGTGAGAACAGTTGTAACTGTTCTTAAATAAAGCTCAGATTCATAGAGCTATTCAGATAATTAGGCATATAAGACTCACTGTAATTGCTTAGAGTTACATCACCAGAACACCCTGGCCCAGTCAATTTCAGTAAGGGAAGTTTCCCTCCCAGATCTCTTGTAGATCAGATCATAAAGCTGTTTTTCTCTGATGACAGGTGATTATTGTGTGTCTGTGATGAGAATTTTTCTGCTCAGAAGGAAGAGGAGCATACACAAAAAACAATAGGATGCACCATAAAAATACATTAAAATGCAAGGAAAGCATTTTGGATAGACTGCTGAAAATTTTGAGGGAGAATTTTCTTCCCAGAAAGTATAAGTTTTCCAGCTTTCCCCCTCCCCTCCCCCCACCCCTGCATAAAGCTACAGTCCAAACTTTCAGTCTGGACTGTAATGGAACTTCTGTCCCCAGCAGTTCTAGTAATGAGAAAAAGATTTTATACATTTTCGAGGGAGATGCAGCATGAGAGTGTTTGACTGTGTTTCCTTTGGGCTAGGAAAGTAAGTACTGCGTTCTTGAGGCTGCTGCTTCTCAGAACATAAATTATTCTTGCAGTGAAAAATGTGTATCACATGCTGTTTCTGGTGGTTTGTACAAGAGAATTCTTTATGTCATATTTATTCAATATTTGACAGGAAAGGAATTACATTTGGTGAAATGTGTAAGCTCTGCACATTTGGGAGGTTTTTGTAAATGGTATGTAAAAAACTTTTAAAGTATTACATACTATAATTGTGATCATTATATGTGAGTACTTGGTTAGAAATTGCTGGTAGTTAATACAGTTTCTCATCTTCAGAAGTATCTTCATTACTAAGAGATTTTCCATAAATAATTTTTGTCTAATTTACGGTGTTAACAATTTCGAAGAGGAGTCACTGTCCATATGAACAGCAGTTTGAGACAGTGCAACTAAAGGCTAAATTTTGCAGAAGCTTTGCATCAGCATAAGCCAACGTTTCTGCAAACAGAAGCAGTCCTGGCCTGTCTTGGACTGCTAATTTCCACTCTATGCAACCCCCTTCCTTTGTGCAACTACAGATGATTCTGCGGCTTTGTGAAACCACAGTGAACTAAAATTAAACTGGTTTTTGGCTGTCTAATATTAACTCAGTTCTCCTCCCTATTCCAGATCACTAGAGACACACACATCGCATTGTGTAAGGGGGTAACACGGGGTCAAGAATAAGCACTTGAAGCAGACTGAGGATAAGACTCATTCTTTCAGCACCAATGACAAGCTGTTTATGGTTACAGAGTCATTTTCAGAAACAGCTAGTTGTAATTACCTTATTAAATAGATTGTACAGGAGCAATCCTTTTGTCAGCACTGGGCATTTCTTTGGCAGTATCAAGCAACAGAAAGCTCCAGCTTAAATTTTGCCTCAGCTGTGTGTATCAGTTGTGCCTACAATACGATTACCTTTGATTTGGCCCACACCAATATAATTATATAACATAATTCCTTAAATTATAACATTAACAAGTGTCAGAAAGTTTCAGCTAAAAACCTGAACTCGACTGCTTTCTAGGCAAGTATAAAACTTTCATTTTACAACAAAGTTGTTAACATCAATCATTTTCCACTAAGAGAAGGAAAGTGTATATTCTGAATTGATCTTTGACGGCTTTCATTGATGCCTAGCCTTTAAGGACTGAAACCTGACAGGGACAAACAAGTTATCTGGTGAAATCCTGTAGGGTTTATGCAGGCCTGGTTGTAAAACAATGCTACCTACTGTAATACAACAATTTTTTGAAACAGAACACTTACTATAGAATTAACAGCAGCTCATACTGTGACACTTTTCTAAGATGATTGACTGTGATAGTTACAAATTGGTTGAAATGCATTACAGGATATGCATTATATATCAAGACATTATAAATTATGAGAAACTACTGTCAGGCAAGCAATTATGATAGCTCATCTTGCAATGCTAATTACAAAATGTCTGCAAAATACCTTATCTACATTTATGAAGCTTCCTGCATTGATCAATGAAGTAGATATGACAGTATAAAGAGGAGTGCTCCGATCACTAAAACCCAAGTTAGATAGTTATCAAAATGGCACTGAAGAGCGATGCCCCAATGTATACTGGTGCAGTACCAACCTACGGAATGAGTGGTGTTTGGAAGTGGATTTTGTGACCTTGGAACAGCTTTTAAATCCATAAAGTAGTTTTGCTTAGGTCCTCCAGAATGAATAATATCTTTCAACATAAACTGATGATGGTAATACTCAACTCTAGCAGATAACTAGGAAACAAACTGTGTAAAAGACAAATGAGAGCCTAAAATGGATTTCATAAGGTACGTTTGAATGCCACTTTACGAGACACTTTACTGTTGACACTTCATCTGAAACACTAAGTACCATTGTGGTCACTCAATTAAAGAAAACTAAACTGAAATCAGCATAGGTGCAGAGAAGGGTAGCCAAGAGAATGAGAGGCTTATCTTGCTAAGAAAAACTGATTTGTAGGGAAGGTTAAGAGGGCAGACAAGTCCTGTATGGAAACACATGGAGATGAGCTAAGAAATATTTGAGCCAAAGTCAACACCAGCAGTCGAAGAAATGGTTATTAAGGGCTCAGGTACACGCCTCAGCTGGAAATTAGATAAAGGTACATAATCATTAAAATAATCAAGTTCTGAAACAGCCTTTCAAGCAGTTGGTCCAAACCCCTAATTTTGTCTAAGTTGGAATTTAGTAAGTTTAGTAAACAGATTATTTGGTGTGATTCTCTGAAACAGAAGCAGGTGGGACTTGATGGCATTGAAGTTCTTTCACTTTTAGTGTTCCTGTTGCAACTGAATTACCTTCTAAAATAGGCTTTTCGGTCAGCTTTCCCATCCCTTTTCCAATACTTTTTATGATCTCAAGGGATTATTTTTATCCTTTGCTGTGGTATTAATAGCAAGTCAATGGTTATTTCCATCTACCTCCTCATCAGTGTGTCAATGATGATTAAATGTATCTGCATTGCATTACACAATATCACTGCTGTTCAGACTGGAGTATTCTTTTTTGCTGCAACAATTTGACTAAAAAAAATGAAAAGAATTGAAAAATTGAGAAGAAAGTTCTTTGCATGTCTACTGTCTTTGGGAGTGACATGGAAAGTCTGCTGTTGTTTAGAAGGTATGTGTTATATATGATTAGAAGGGCAGCCTCTCTTAAACCCACAGGTTCCCTTTCAACAAATAGGAGCATAAGAGTAGCTAAAGCCAAGGCACCATTTAGAATGGAAAAAATAGAAGTGAGCTACTCCTAACACAGACTAGTTATAGATTAATTCCCCTAACGTACAGCAAGGAATTGTACATTTCCTTCTAGAAACTTGGAGCAAACTCTCAATCTGTGGAACTGTAAAATACCACGATATGAAGCTCCTGATTTGCAGGATCTGTAAAGTGGATATGCTTAGAAATTTTGGAATACGGAGAAGTACTGTAGATTTTTTAGATTTCTTTTCCTCAGAATAGTATATTTTAAATTACTAGTCACACCTTATGAGTTTTTGATTTGCCCTTTTTAGTCCATAAATGATTTGTCAGTCAGATAACCATACCTGTGGAATATGTAGATATTTAAAAAAAAAAAATCTGTGAAAAAGTGGGTAATACAGTACATGAGAACTGCTGCGGTCTAAATTATTAACAAATCTGTCACAAACAGTACTGATAAATTTTAAGAAAAAGTTTCCTTTGTGTTTTGCATTATACACCAAGAATATTTGCTAGCAGCAGTTGCTAGCTGGGGATAGAGAGCCATTAACTGTTAGCTATCTCATATATTGGAAATCTGTCAAGAACTGTAACAGTACCTATGTGTCATTAGAGTCATAGCGTCATATCCTAAATTACCTGTAATGCTAAGCAAAGCTAGTAAGGTTGTTCTGCACAGAAATAGGCTCATGCTTCTGTATACATGTTATCCTTATGCTAGTTTGAACGTATCTGATTCACTGTATCTGATTCTGCCACTTTCAGTTAAGCATTTAAATGCAACTATTTTCTAGTAAACACACATTTTGTTCTCTACTGTTAGAATACTAAATATAGATTTATCAATTTGAAGAAAATATCACGGGCTTAGAAGAGATAAATGAGTATCATGACTGAAAATCTTTTCTGTCACTTGGGATAGGTTGTATTTTTAGCTTTGGGAGAAAAGCCAGAAGGTAGTTCAAAGCCTGACCTTTACTCCTCAATAATCAGACCTATATATAGTGTTTTACCAGACAGACCTTCATAAAAGAGCTCCAGGTCCTTGGTCTCCCTATTCTGCTCATTGAGGTAAAAGGTATCAGTTATGGAAAAGCATACTTTGCTTGCAAATAGATGTGATAAATGTTATTCTAAAAGGAATCCATTCCTCATCTCATACTCCATACATTTCCTGGATTTAGACATCTTCACATAAGTACCTATTTTGCGTGTTCTTTCAAAATGATGAATGCCTATACTTTTTTGCATAGTCTTTCTACTGTAAATGAAACATTTGCAGCTTGTGTCTGGCTTTATTTCTGCTGCTGCTCCTTTGCTGCTACTCTTTTGAAAAGGAAATACCTTATTCTTACTGCAAGGACCTGAGAAAATAGAAATACACCATTCTCCTACAGCTCTGTAGCATTGTTCTAAATGGGAAAGGCAAGGATCATTAATCATCAAAAAGGCTCCAAACACGTTTGCTTTCTTAGATTTAGTACATCATAAACAGCAACATGTACTTGCCTCTAGGGCTGACTTGACCTATGTGCTAAGCTTGCTCGCTATAAATGTGTTGTATCTCCATAGCTGTTTAAAGCTTAAAGCTTCAGAAGAAATAGAAACAAAGCTCTGTGTTAGTGTAGAATACAATTTTTTAAGAATACTCCTTGTCTATCAGTAGTTTCATCACATGGTTATAAACTTGTGACAGTCTTTAAAACTTTTAACAGTGAGCCAATACAGAATATACTTGGTTTAAAGGTATTGCAAAATTTTCTGAGTAAAATCACCTGTCTCATATCATTGCTCTTTCATCTATTGCTGGGTAGAATGTAGTATTTTAACTGGAATAAGTGGCAAAGAAGCACAAGATAGTCCTGAGCCAGATCCTGGATCCATAATTTATAAATTTAGAAAAAAGAAATTATAAGATAGACCTATTTAATTAATTTTAAATTAGAAATAAACACTTGTTATCTTTCAAAGGTTTGAAAACCAATTCAAAATCTGAATTATGTTGTGATTGTGTATTTTATATAAGAATAAAAACATATTTACATTATACGGAGCAGTTGCTCACATATGTTTACATATGGAAAAGAAAAGGAAAGAGAAAATACAGACTTGCCTACTAAAAAGATTTGCTCTGTTTTCTGAAAATGCTATATCTTGTCAAAGCAAAATCTCTTTATTACAAAAGATGTTATTTGTAAGTAAGATGGGCAGACACTGCACTTTCCTGACCCTGTACACAAAAGAATTTTGCATTTCCATTAAAAATATATAACTCGTGGGACTGAGCTGACAAGCATGGCCATCTTCAAAACCTGAGGATTTGCCTCTATGGCCGGCCTGGTTTGTGCACTTTGGCAGCTCCTTCTTTCATTAATAATTTACAGTGGTTCTCAAATGGTTTCAGACAGCTTCAGTACAAAGTTCCAATCATACCTTAAGGAGAATCATGTAACAGTTATGCCCAGATTCTAGTGCATTTTGAAATGAAAACACTTTCAGATGATTAAACATTTTCATGATCTAACCATATGCAGATTTGCTTTCAAAGAAATTCCTGTCTGTTCATCTTGAAAATTTCATGGCAGATTAACATTAATATATATGAAAGCACTATATAAACAAGTGGGCTAACTTAGAAACGCGTTTAGGGGCAGGATCTTTTGCTCCAGCTCCTCCAAGAGACAGTGATATCTTAATCAGAAATATCTGTTTCCTGAAGATCCATGCCAACAATAGAGATAAGTCTGACTGCTCTTCTGACTGATAATAGGAATATTCAGTAACACTCTGACCCTAAAGGATCTTATATTTAAAATGAAATTTGCATTACAGTTTTACCAATATTCCTAGAGGTTATATCAAGGACTTAATAGGAGAATTCCTTGTTTTAATACAAGTTCTCCAGCAAAGCTGTAGACAAGCTTGAGCAAAGAACTCTGTCCAAGTCATTCATAACTCTGATTCACTTTATTCAAAATCAACCCAAATGACTGATTAATATTTATTCCAGAAAGGTACAGCAAGTCTTATTTATTAAGGAATATGGTGGCTAACTTTTCTGGCATTTAAAATCTGTTTCTACTCTCTGTCACATTCCCATTCACACCTTGGTAAGACATTAATAGAGAACCAGATACGCTTTCTATGTATTTGGCCAACAAGGTTCAAAAATAGAGTATGCAAGATAGAAAATATGGAGTTCTGGCTTCATTCAGGTAGGTAGACATTTTGATGCTTTTTTTCAGTGGGACCAGGCTTCTTTTTGCAGTTCTGTTGGGCTTGTGGATTTTTTCTTGAATTTTATCTTGGCTTCTTCTGTTTTGGCTGAAGTGGCAGAGTTTAAAAAGACCCAGTACGAAATGCCTTTTATACTGGCAGTCTTTGAAAAACTGATGACTATATATGAACCAAAAATTCAGGGACATTGTGACATTTCATTGTCACCTACAATGTAAAATGAAATTAAATGTGAGTAAAATTAAATGAAAAGTAGAATACAATGAAATTTTGAATTAAGGTTGTCTTCAATGATAAATTTTCATGCTAACAGTTATTAGGAAGTACCTCAGTTCAGAAGGAAGTCTTTTGTCTGTTATCTATGAAATCCTGTTTCAGTGAAGTGATTCAAAATGAACTATAAGTCTCTGTTGATACCAGAAATTCAGTACAGTGACATCCCAGAAAGAATGATACATTTGGAATTAAATTTTTACTTTAGACTCTAAAACATGGTTTCTCATCTGGGTTCAGCTGATCATGTCTGTAATAGTTAATACAGACCTCATATGGAGCCCCCACGCACAAAGTAGTATGGAAAAACAGCTGTGTGTTGCAAGTCAAATGTACACTTCCCTTGGCAAGTGCAATCAGTTCCATTTGCTCTTGGAATGGTTTATTCATGTGTTTTATTTTGAATTAATGTAGGGTGGATGCTTGCCTGGCTTTTATGCTACTCAAGAATTTCTTGTACAAGATGAAGCTATAGCTTCCCTGCTAGTGTGATTGACTTCTTGCTAGCTACAAGCGCATAAGAAAGATGTTTCGTGGCTGAGGATCTGCCCCCAAGTATTCATGATGCAATATTATGCCAGGATGCATACAAGAGAGATGCAGAAATAGAGAACATAAGGAAAATAGCATGAAATAGTTATAAAATATCAGACCATGGTTCAATCTAGCCCACTATATCCATAGCAAGAGTAATTATCTTCAGGAAAATAATAGTTTACATCATTTTTTTATCACATTGTGAGAGAGCAAGCAGAACAGTTTCCTTGGGTCCTGGGGTACAATTTCTCCTAGAGGGTCTCTTTAGGAATGTAACCTCGGTATGTTCCTGCAGGTATTCAGCACTTGGCTCAAATTTATTTTTATGTGGGTTTGTAAATATATTCCTACTCCGATTATTAGTCTTCATATGCAAGTCAGTCTTGAGTCAAATTTTCTTTTTCTACTTTTTCCATTGAAAAATCAGAATTATATCCTCAAGGGCTCTGATCCCTTATAGACTTCCCATTTTCTTGCAAGTATTATGTAAAGCATAAACTTTTCTCTGATATGTCGTATATTAATATTCTTTGTTTAATGTTTAGAAATCTAGAAAACAGCCTGAATTCTGCATTGAAAACTGAATAAAAACTGCCTGAATTTTGCAATGGAATGCATTTTTTTAGTCCCAGAAGAAAATATAAAACTATAGCAGTTCCAACTGCTTTCTATCTTGATGGAAGAAAAAAAGACACCATTACACAGCGGTGACCTTTCTGACCAGAGAGGAGGATGAAAAAGATTAGTCAAACATGCCAAATGCACACTTTTAAAATAGACATAGAATACTATTTGTAATTTTATCTCAAGATTAGATGTAAATGACAAGGCATTCAGATACTGTTACCATATCTTGTCACCTTAAAAAGACAAAACTATGACTAGGGAAATGTTAAATAAATGACAAAGATGATGCCATCAGTTTCCAAATTAACTCTCTAAACTACAGTTTTTATTCAATTTACAATTTTTAAATGGGGAATCTTTGTGACTGAAGAAAAAGAGAAGATACTTTTAAATCCAAACATTCTGATTTTATTATTAACAAATCTTGGCTTTTAGTTATTGTAAAAGATTTTTTTATAACTGCTGTTTACATTATATTTGGTTGTGACAGTCATGCAGAGAATCAGCTTAGTAGAAAGATCCATTTAGATACGTATGGAGCATTTTAGCACATCAAACAGAACCCATGTTTTTTAACTTTATTTGTCATAGTTCAATACCTCTTTGACGTGCATTAAAGACATCATCATACATTTCAAAATGTTTTGACAAATCTTGTCTCTGTATGCACTTTGTGATAACTTCAATGCAAACCCATTTTGGCGCTATTGCCCAATAGAATATGGTGAAAATTCTTCAAATTTTTATTCCAGAATGTGAAAAACCTGCTCCATCAAAGGCAATTATAGTAACAAATGATACGCTTTATCAGTTCATTTCTACTCGGCACTATTTCCTGAAAGCTGGTAACCTGCTTTGTCCTTCAGGAAAACAAACCCATAATGCTCCTTTCCTGCCTGTGTGACGTATTAGCTGATATTAAAAAGCTACTCAAAATTAATGCTTACAATGGACTTGTCTGTATTCTCGTGTTGACGGTCAGAATTGGATGTATTATACAATCATAGCTCATCTGAGTTAGCTTAATGTGCTTGAATAAGATTAATCAATATTCAGGCTGATAAATCTGATATTCTCTGTGTTCTAATCTAGGATGATCTTTAGCTTTTGCGTAGTTCTCTGTTGTAGTTCTCTGCACCATTTTCTCTTTTTTGTAATGTGTACTTGGATGACATTTAAATTATCATCACTGGCCTCTGTGTCAGCACCTGTTGACGTAAATGGGAGTAGTTTACTCTCTTGGCTATTGCTTTATTCTTTCTGTGGACTCAGCCGCATAATTTACAGTCAGGATACATTAAAATTTTCCTGTGATCTGAAGAGTTAAAGACTATGGAAAAAAAAAAGAAAAGAAAAAAAGAAAAAAAAAGAAGAAAGAAAAAAGAAAAAAGAAAAGAGTGTTGTGAGTCTGAGAAGCAAAGGATGGACCATTCTTTTCAATCCTACTCAACTGTATAGTCCTCTGTGCTTCAGACTTTGGAATGGCAATGCACAGGAAGAAGTTTTCAAAATTTTTTTGTCGATAAATTAACTTCAAAGCGCTTGTATAGAAATAAATTATGTTTCTAATGCTCACATCCCACGAGTGCTTTGTAAATAAGGGATCCATTCAACTGTAGTTATATCAAATACATTGTCAGAGTTCAATTAAACGTAGGTTTGATTGAAAGTTAGGTGGAAGCAATTGATACAGGTATGCACGTACATGTGCTGGCTTTGGATGCTAACAGAGACCTTCTACCTTTGATTCTGTTTTACCTAAGTGGTAAGGATAATCCATAGTACATAACCTGTCTGGAGCTGGAGATGATGAAATAAAAATGTCAGAATAGATTTAGTTTATAGGCATAACATTACACAGAAATTCAACATGATAATATTCTGCAATAGTCTAATATAAATTCACAGGGCTATTAACTCTGTACCACAGGCACTAGCTCTTTAAACTTAAAACTGAATATACCACATTCAAAGATAATAAACGAAACTTCCATTTTCTTCAAGCAAAGTGAAAATTAAAGCAACAGCATAGAGCATTTTATGTTTTATAGGTACAAAGTATATACACCAATTTAGATAACTACTCATTATTTCTCATTTTTAATTAAATAGAGGTACTTCTATGTAATTAAGATGTTTTAGTTAGGATAAATACATTTAAAACAGATGTGGAAGGGCATCTTGCAACACCATGGCTAGTCTCTTGCTATGCAGGCAGTCACACACTATGATTCTTTTCATTGCTTATGCTTACCTTTGCTAATGGAGTTCCAAACATTTTTCAAAAAGTGTTTTGCAGTTTATTTCTGCAACAAAAAGTATAGAGCAAGAATATTTTGCTTTTTGCCTGCTCCCTTTTGAATTAGAAAAAAGAATATAAAAGGCACAAATT
>VYZM01020365.1:30834-48195 GCA_013398915.1 Dromas ardeola
AATGGAGTTTCAACTGGCAGTTTCAAAATACTGAGAGAAATCCTGTTCCAATTAATTTATTCAAAACAATTAGGGAACTTCCCGCTGCCCCCTAAATGTTATTTCTGACACACAAATAATTTTTCAGTGCTTCCTTTTTATACTTTTACTACCTAGATTTTGGGAGTGAAATAGAAACCTATTTGTCAGCTTACCATCCCAGTAATATCACTGCAGATCTGGGCAAAAAATCAACTCCCCTCTTTTTTTTGTACGTGAACTTCTGATTTTAATTTTATTTCAGTTTTATTCTTTGGAATATGTATGTGTAATGCTTCGATATTGGCAGGTCAATTATCTATAAATTAATGGATGATGAACTGATGTTTAATCTATTGAATAATTCTTATTTCTCATGAGTGAATGATGTTGTATGGTATTACTTTTTTCCTTCCTGCCCAGATGAAAGTAATCATTAGCTTTAAAGAATAATTAATTATAAAGAGCAAATAAAGATTAATGAACAATTAATAATAAATGTTCTTATTTGAAACCAAATATCAGTATTGGCTTATATGGATGCAGTTATTTGTAGAAGAATATAGATTTTCCAAACATCAGTTGTGAATAAAGCCAATTTGCTTATTATTAGGGAATTAAAAGCCTACTCTTACGATTCTGTGTATGTTTGAATGTTGCTTCTGCTTAACCACTCCCTTTGAAGAATGATTGTGAAATCTGAATCTCATGATCATCCTTCAAAGATTATAATAAATAAATAATACTCACAGAAGTATATTTAAGGTGCTTAACTACTCAGCCAGATGTTACTTCTGTGCAAAAAATAATCTTTGCTGAATCATGCAGTATGATAAATGTATGCACTCTGCAATACTATTTAAATGGATAAGGGAAATAAACTGAAAAAATACTTTCAAAATAATTTTATAGATTTTCAAAGGCAAAAACATTTTGGTTTGATTCCATCACAGTTTCCATTATGTGTACTTTAAATATACTTTTTAAATACCTTTTACATACCAGACTGTAATTTTGAACTTTACTTTTACATTAAAAACACCCTTTTACTTAATTTCCATATAAAAGATATTATTTTTAATGCCACAGAACTTGGTTAGGGCAATAATAAAAACATTTCTCATAATGTTGTTTCCACCGAGGAACTTAAAGATTTCCACCATATGCTTTCTAATTTTGACTCCTTACCTTCCTGTTGCAATTCATAATTAACATTACAATTTTAATTTACGACCACAATTAATGTTAAATAGAATTCGCATAAAATATAAAATTTTCAAATAAAATCAATCTTTTATTGCAATTAGGCTGTATGCAGAGCTAGTATATAAAGAAAATGTTGCCTGCTTCTTGTTCTAAGTTAGCTTTTAAATCTTTGTTCTTTCAGAGATATCTGCACAGAAAAGTACTTATCTCTTTCAGATGCAGATATTAACACACAATAATTTTACTTTTTTTCAGTGATATTTCTTATCCTACAAAGTTGGGCCCTGTTTCAACTCACTGCAAACACTTTTCCTGCTTCTGATGAAATGCTGTGCCATGGATAAATACTGAACGCAGTAAGTCAAGTTCCATGAATGACAGGGGTGAGTCTCTATTTTGTTATTAAGTATGGGTAAATAATATTATTTCACTATATTTTGTCTCACTCATAAAACAGAAATACTAACTCTTACAGGAAAAATAAAAAAGATTAGCTGTTATCCAATTGCTGTAAAACGTGTGATTTCAGCTTCCTCAGTTTTGATGTGAAAGCTAAATTACCAATGCACTTGGTGTGATTTGTTATTAAAAATATGGTATAATGTGTAGACTTCAAATGGTACATCTTAAAAATAGAGGGCATTTTCTGCATGCACATTTCCAATTGCTATGTAAAGGTAATTGAATATCAACTGTTTGGTAATAAGCCTATGAGTTACGTCCAAATGTTTAGAAAATGCAAGTGCAATTCTTAATGTCTGATATAACACTGTACTACAACCGTGATGTTTACCTAGCACTGTGAAAACTATTATTATAAGGGGATTGTTTTAACCATCTGCCTTACTGTGTGTGGCTGGGAAGACTGCTGAAGTCCAAGTGCTGGTTAAGTATGGAGAACAATACTGAAAGATTACTGAATGTTATATAGGAGAAGTTTGCACCTTATGTGTAACAGATGCCCTTATGTTCTATAAGATAAAACCAAGAATCCAGGACTAAAGAAAGTGATACATGTTATGCTAGTGTTTCCCCATGGAACTATTACTATTAAGAGAGTCTTAAAGAATATGCAAAAAACCATTAAGATCAGCCTTGAAATTTAAAAGAAACATTACATTTGTTGCTGTGGTACAAACTGCATGTTACTGTATTTTAGTGAAATGGGATATTTCTAAGAGCAAATATGGTCAGTTATGACTATGTATTCAAAAGATGTCATGTATGAGTGTTATGGGCTAAAGTAACAAATTGCTTTGAGTGTAAATCTATGTTAACGGTCATATTGCTGACAGACCAGATGTTAAAAAACAGTGTTTACAAAGGACTAACCGTGTTTGTTCTAATACAGCTCTCTGTAAGAAGTATTAGGAAATGCTTGGTTTTGGTGGTGAAACAAGTGTTTGTTCAACATTGTCCCAGATCAGGAAATTATCCTTGTTCAGGATATAAATAGAGGATTAGGTTTAGGAATGTATGATTGATGTGAATGTGATTTATTAAAAATAAATGCACGTAATTTAAACTATTAGTAATTTTAGTCTATTTAACTCTTTCTTAAAATTTGACTAAGCTAAAAAACCCAGTGGTTTTACTAATTTGATTTTAACTATTTTATTGTAAGGTTATATCTGTAACTTATCCATTGTTACATCTTTTAGAAGAATAACATAAAATGGTAGATTGTTCATTATTTTTTTAAGTTTTGTACAAGCATTATCTGTTTAATCATCATGCTGTCTCTAATAGCATTCTTAGCTGAAAATCAAATATGAAAAGTCCTCCGTCAAAAATTGTGGCAGAGTGATAAAAAAAATTAGAACCTTTAAGACTGAACTTGCTCCATGATACTGTGTGCTAATCAATGGGTCTTATTCCTCTTTCTGATGAAATTCACCCTAGAAGGCTCTGACTTGCTTCCAGTTGCATTCAGAAGAACTGAAGTGGTTCTGCTTTGTTTAGGGTCTATCATCCCAGGACCAGGATGTGATCTCTAGTTGTTCACAGCTTTGTATATTGACAAGTTAATATTTTTTGCTTGTTTCCATAGTAACATAACAGATGAACCAGAATTAAGCTGAATGTATCTTGTTTCAAGAGTATGAAGATATCTTTACACAATTGTTTCTGGTGTGTTCAATTATAAATTCTGTTTTCTGTAATGAAAATCTGATTTTGTTAACTGTCTGTTTTGAATGCATATACTAGACTATGCTTTTTTCCACTTAAGGAAGCCATCAACCAGTCACACCAGTCTGTTGGATCAAGGCTAGGTCGTTCTAATTTAATTTCTTTCCCAATATTGACTTTCTTTTCTTTGCAACCTTCAGATTTTTTATGTTCTTCCTTTGAAATGTGTTGTACTGCATTTTGGTCTTTTTCTCCCCAGTTCTGTTCTTCTGCAAAGGGACATACTTCATAGGCCTTTTTTTATGCCAGTTTTTAGTAACAGTTATAATAGTTAGAATATTATCATCCTTTCAGTTTTGCAAGTGAATTTGTCAGAAGCTAACCCTTTTTTACAGCATGCACTTTTGCATTTTATAGCTTATACTGTGCTGTTCTGATAACTTTTTTCTAAGAGGCATTTTCATACATAGTAATGATTCAAATGTAAACCTTTGTTCCTTATTTGATTGCACATTATACTACAAAGCATATAGGAAAAGCTCCAACAAAGACAGTTGTACGTGGAATATTCTCAAGGTCATTAATTTTTATTTATTTTCATTAACGACGCCTGTTGCTGCTGAATAATTAAATGTCTGAAATTTTACAGCATTGTCTCTTACGGTACCTGAAAACGTCAATGGAATTAATCCTCTTTTAGATTTTATTTCTCAGATCTTCATATCAATTTATCTTCTCCTAAACTATAAATTTGTTACTTTAAAAAGACAAAATTACAATATTTTTACTAAATAATTACTACAAATAGAAGTCAGAATATCTACAGCCCTAACACCTTTAGCTTGGTGTCAGATCAGACTGTGCTGGGGGAATAATGCCATAGTCTCTTGCTGTTTAAAGACAAATAATTTCTGTGATAATTTAAAAATTTATTTGGAATGGCAAAAATGAAGTCTCGCAGTTGCTGTTTTTCTTCTCTCTCTCTATAAAAATAATGACAAGCACTGATAGTCTCCTGTTCTTCTTCTTCAGCTTTCATCAGACCACCACCAGAAACAAAGAAAAAACTAAAACCAGTGGGAATATTAATTGCAAAACCATTTCTGCTAAACACCATTATTCCCAGCTTTCAACTAGGATTTTTTTAAGCTGTTTTTTTCCAATTTTTAAAGGAGTTAGACAGTAAAATTATATTGACATTAGGTGAAAATGGATCTCCTAAGTTCCTACAATTTCTTTCATGTTTTTAGTCTGGGCAGTTTCCAAAGTCACATAACATGTTGGTTTTAGCAGCAGGATTAGGCTCTGTGCCACAACAGAAGTATAGTTCCTATTCCGGATAACCCCAAATTTCTGTAGATTCTACTGTCACTTTTAGACTTTCAGTTAGTCCTGAAACACTTGGTTCGGAAACTGTTAACTCAAATTTCTACCAGCCCACTCAAGTAGCTGAATGTGACTCACACTTTTTTTGGATAATATTGAGATACATCTATATTCATCTGATGCTTTATTTTTAGCCTCACCTTTCCCGATCTAATGAAATGCAACCAAATATCCCCTGAATGGGTTCCCTGCTCTGCAGTTTTCTTTGTCATAATACCATCAGTGAGAGCTGTGAGTTATCACTAGGTCTCTTCTAACTGTTTCTCTTGTAAGCGTATAAGATTTGTTTTTGTTTGAAGAAAGTGTATCCACTTCTCTTTTCCTTTTCTGGGGGAAAGTCTTTCCTTTTCATCATCTCAGGCCTTTTAATTGCTTCATACATTGACAAACATATCCTGCCTAGCTATACCTTTGGCCAAAAGGGGTGAATGTGTCTGTTTTTATCAGCTGCTGAACGTTTGGCCCATTCCAGTTCTATTGCAGGTTCTGCCGTGTCCCCAGGAGCGAAGAGCCCGTCCTGTGCTGAAGTATTTCAGAAGTCTACAGACTGTTGTGACTTTACCAACAGAAGGAAAGTGATAGCAGTGGTGCCCCCCTGCTCAGTAACATTCAGAGCTCAGCTGTCATGGTATGAGACGCAATCCAGCTACACAGAGGCACTCAATGCCAAGTGGAAAGCCCTGGCTGGCAAAACCCAGGGTGCTTTCCCAGTAGGAAGCATCCACAATGAGTGTGTTTTACAGGCTATTCGGAACCGTAATCTTATTTCCATAAGAGCATGTCACAGTGTTCACCACTTGCTGTACGTATTCTTGACAGATAGCTGGCATGTCAGCTGATTGGTTTATGATTTGAAAAGAGAAAGAAATACAGTCCTGAAAGTGGGGATATGCACCAACCAAAGATATGTAACCACAGCCACTGTGTTCTGCACTGTGTTTAATTCCTTGCTCCCATTACGCTGTACAGAGTATCTCAAGAGCCTCTGCAGACATGTAGATAGTTTCATCTGTGGGACGTGGAAGCGCTGGAAGTACCCAGTCATGCTTATTCCTAGGAATAGAAATTCTTTGTCTAGCATTTTCAAATATTCAATGCACCAATCTGTTGATAAGTAGATCATTATAATGCCATTAATATCAATGGAGCTGGTCTGGTTTATACCAGCGGAGTTCCTGATTAGATAAAGTTTTCCATTTAGCAGTGACAGTAAGGGGCAGAACTTGGTTTCTGGCTGGAGTCCCCTTACTCTTAATTAAACAGGAAAGATTCACTGACTTTAAAATATATTTGTCTGCTGTCCAAATAAAATGTTTATGCTGTGCATTCTGAAGTTTATTTTCCCCTAGCTACAGAAGAATTCTGAAATATTCATTGAAAATAAATTGGTATACACTTCTATTTGTGCTTAGTTTCTCTCCTGATTTCCTTCTGCTGTTTCCCTGAGAGCGTTGACTGAATTAATTGTTCCATTGTAGCGCTGAAAATTTCACCTGGATAATACTGCCTGCTTGTAGAATGTTTGTTGCATCTGCTACTAAGTGTCTGTCACTTGCAAAGCAACTTGTATGTTGAAGGCTGCTGTCTTCTCTGTCACCCAGAAACTGTATTTGCTCACCCTCCAGTTACTTTTCCTAATCTTCATGTTATCATACTTTGCTGAGTCTTACATTCCACCTTCATGGTGTCTAGCTCATAGCTCTTGCATGCTTGTTTTGTGCACATCCTGACCTTTCAGTGTTGAATCTAAATGCTAAATCTTTTGATTACTGTTAACTATTTCACAGCTGTTGCACATATGACTAATGATCACAACAATCTAGGTATCTAGAATGCTACCACACTGAAGACAAGTAGAAAAAAAAATTCTATAAGGCAAGGTTTCTCTTTTCTCTAGAGAAAAAGCTTAATACTATTAGCTAAGTGCTTGCTTCTTCATGTCTTCTCCCACCTTTACTCTGTGCAGTAAGTGCTAATAGAATTAGTGAATTTTTTCTTGTATATTAAAACTATTGTTCTAATCACATTTTGTTTCAAATTATTTAAATTGTCCAAGGGGGACACCATACCTAAAACCTCCACAAATAAAGGCCATTTTCCCCTGGTTTTGGTCCAAGCTTGCTTTTGCTGAGAGTTATCCTAACAGTTCTCCATATATGTTTATCAGATTACATTGCAAAGGGCAGTGTAAAAATTCATCTGCAACCAGAATGGTTGCGGGTCTATAAACATGCCAATAAATATGGCAAATCACAAGTTTATTCTGAAATGTATTCATTCAGAGTGTTGATAAGTGCTCTGATTACATTGTAGATATTCTTGTTCTCTTAAAACATTACTTTAGAGGTTTTTGGCTTTTTTTAAATTCCAAATTGTAGGGTTGTGTCATAATTCCCTATTGATTACTTTCTCAAGAAAAAAAGAAAAAAAATATTTTTTCTGCCTATGCATCAAAACTTTGATGTTTGGTTATTCTGCAGTTTTGCAGTCTCATCACTAGTCTCGCTCACCAGTCTACAAAATTGTCCTTTTAATCATTCACCATTTTTAACTAAGTTAGTTAGTCAAAACTAACGACTTCAACTACTACTTCTTCAGCTAATCCTCAAATCAGAGGAATTTTGGCAAAAGTAAATTGAACAAGGCCATGTAAAGTCAGTCCTTCTTAGGCACAATGAAACACCGTTTTCAAGCATACATCAAAATAAGATCTTTTTGCTACCCTAGACTGATGACATCTATTAATGATTTGGAATGGGGAAAATGGAAAGGACCTGCTACCAGGGTATTTCTGTTTTCAATCTGTAACATTTTTTAATAATTAAAGCTTTCCTTAAAGACTTGAAATAAGAAATTGCAGTTAAGTTTTTTCCAATATTGCTGAAAATATTGTAACTACACTATATGAATACAGTGAGTGCCTTTCAACAGAAAAGACATTATCATGCTGTTTATAAACTCACCAATTGACTAGATATTTGACCTACTGTTAATAATGTTTCAGATGCACTTATATTTGATTAGTCATTTCAATTAACACTCTAGACCACCTGTTTCTTTTCCAATGTATGATGCTGGATAAGGATAGCAGTGCTGCTGCTCCTGTAGCATTTACCAGTGATTGTGTTTTATTTAGTGCGTTGTTCAAGGAACAAACAATGACTTTTACTCATGTTAACATTCTATATGAAATGATACTTTAAATTTACTTTGGTGGCCCTGTACCTAAAGGAACTGGACTTAGTAGACTTCTATTCACTTAAGGAAAAAAAAAAAGAAGAAAACCAAATCAATGAAATCAATGCAGAGTTGTCTTTATCAGAGAGTGTAGCGATAGGATGAGGGGTAATGGTTGTAAACTGAAAGAGGGGAGATTTAGATTAGATATTAGGAAGAAATTCTTTACTGTGAGGGGGGGGAGGCACTGCAACAGGTTGCCCAGCGAGGTTGTGGATGCCCCATCCCTGGAAGTGTTCAAGGCCAGGCTGGATGGGGCTTTGAGCAGCCTGGTCTAGTGGGAGGTGTCCCTGCCCAGGGCAGGGGAGTTGGAACTAGATGATCTTTAAGGTCCCTTCCAACCTAAACCATTTTACGATTCTATGATTCTATAATATGTGGAGGCTATTGAGTTCCTTTGGTTTTGGCTGTGGTTCTGTTTCTCTTAAGCATTACTAAGGTTTTTACTTTTGTGTTCATAATGCTCACATTTCCAATTTGCTCACTTTGCTTCTGACCTCAAAGATGCTTGCTACCAACCTGATAAGAACGTGCTGCATTACAGTACTGCAGTGGCTGGGCAATGGTGGTGGATGTGGGGGTCCCAGAGCCGGGGAAACGCGGGGAAGAGCAGATCACTTGGATGCGTTCCTCTCCAACCTGCTCAGGTGAACCTGCTTTGGCAGGTTTGGCAGGGGGGTTGGACTAGATGATCTCCAGAGGTCCCTTCCACCCCCTACCATTCTGTGATTCTGCCGTAGATGCAAGTGATGCATGGTGTATTTTCCACATGGAATGCTCCTCCAGGATTCCTAATTCTAGTTTAACAAATGTTTATATTCCCCTGTGCCTTCTGACCTTAGAAGCTCTTCCAAGTGTTTCAAAAGGAGTAAGAGAGATTGAAAAAAACTCCTGCCCGTTTTGGCATATAAATTATTTAAATGGACAAAATGATCAGAGATTATAAAAAAATATTTTATGATATTTATACATGCACATGGACATGTTGTTGACATACAGGTAATAGAAAAGCTACAATAATTGGCTGAGGTGTTTGACTTAGTATAAATATTAGAGTAGACTATTGATTACTGAGGGTAACAGGTGAAGAATTATTTCAATAGCAACCTTGTGTAGTCAGCCATGGAAGAGCTTAGCTGTCATGGAAAATTAAACTGAGCCCTGAGATCTCCCTGACTAAGGAGGTGTATAAAGTTTGGATTGAACACCTGCAGGTAGAGAATAAAATATTCACCATAAATTGGGTATCTGTAGTCCCAGCTGCACTATTGTAAACCACATGAAATTACTTTTTGTATGACAAAGATGATACGAAAGTTATCATTAGACTAAGTCTTCCGAAAGTATTTGATGTGACTGCTTTAAAAGATCCTGGTTCTGGAGACATCTGTATCCTATTAATCCTACTGAAATCAAAGAGAAAATCTGTATATGTAGTAAGATGATGACATGTTTGAGACCTGAAATTAGGCAACAAATACTTTATTAGGAAACAACAGATTTGTTCTTCTCCTTTGTGCTTCTCAGTTAAGGTATTTCTAGAAACAAGGGACACTAATGGAATGTTGAGATTAGAAATATCTGATTCAGAGGAAAAATTATTAAAGTGGTAATAAATATACATTTTTATTTTAATGAAGTATTGTCTTTTGTATAGTTCTCCGCTCTTTCACCCCAGAAGCAGTGGAAGTCTTACAATTTTTTACATGGTCAAACAGGATTCAAGAGCAGTGATTCATTATTTCAGATATTTCATTAAGCAGCCCCATATCAGTTATTATCATTATCCCCAAACATTTGATGGTTTACAATCAGAAGCATATCTTTTTCATCTTTCTCATGGCATGTATACCATACATGCACTTTTATCCAAGGTAAGTTATATAAGCATACAATGTATATATATGTACATTTTCATATCTATCAAAATATAGTGCTTAGTATTTACACAGTGCCTACCAGTGCCTTAAGAAGACACAACAGCTACAGAAGACTTCCCACTTGATACAGAAGGAATAAAGGATGAGTACTATGGAGAAATTTGTTTGCCATCATATGTTGGGAGTTTCTGTCTCAATATATCCACTCTCCAGCCCACAAATCTTCCAAGTGTAAATCGCAGGGAATAAAAGGGCTGTGGGAGGCTTGGACAGAAGACCTAGGTTCTGTGCTTGCCTGGAGGGTTTCTTAGTACTCTGCTAGCTCCAACCCGTAAAGGATTTACAAAGAAAAAGATAAATACAGTTTGAAACATTCTTATTTTTCTTTCCATGCAGGGTTCACTGCTAACTGGGCTTCCCTACCAGCTTCTTCCTGTGCTGCTGTGGAGGTATACAGCCTCTATGCAGACAGCCCTAGCACTTCTCTAGTTCCCTCGGGATTTGCAGAGCTTTATCACAGGAGGAGTGGATTGACTGTATCCAAGTAGGGAATTCAAAGAAGCTGCCAAGTCAGCTATTAGCAGACAAATGAATGACAGTATATATAAAGTAGAGTTCATGTTTCTGGATGATGGAAATTTCATTAGAGTCTATTTCCACTATCAATTATTAAATAAATTCACTGGAGTCTTCTCCTTTCTTGCCTTACTGAAGACAAGTATACTCTGAGAAAGTGTGTGCTAACCCTTGTTATGCATGAGCAGATTTGGAAATAAGAGGGATTATATCCCTTTCGTGCTCTGGGGATTTCCTGGAGCGCCTCACTAAAATTCTGCGTCAGATGCTTGTTTGTGCTTTTCAGGAATGAACTGATGTCAAAGGAGTACAAAACTGTTATTAAAAATCTAAAGAAGAGTCGCAAAATGGGTAGCGGGGAGTAGCAAATTCTTAAACCCTCAGGCAGACATCTGAGAGAAGTGCAACTGAGTAAAGAGTATGAAACTGGGGATTTAAAAATACAGCAGTCTCTGATATTGGGCATTCCAGCAATTTTCCTGCCTAATTGAAAAGACAATATTAACACTAAAATGAACCTTTCAGATGGTTTCTGTGTAATCATCAGGCTCTATGTCCTTTTCTTTCTGTCTTCCTTTACCTGCATCTATACACAAAGACTTCAGAACTGAGCCTTATATAATAAGTAAAGTTCTGGACAAAAATTTATCCTCAACTGAAAAATACATACCTAGAAATTTTTAGTTGGAATAAGTAATTTTTTTGAAAGAGAGCTCATGTTGTTCCATGTTATTTTCTCAATGAGGTTAGTAATTCGGTTTCTTTTTTTTTTTTTTCAGTACAGTTGTTTGAATATTAAGCTTAGCTGTAACCTTTAATGCAGTCAGTTAACATAGCTGTATAGCGAATACAACTGTGAAGAAACAGCTGTGAAAGAAAGAAAGGGTACTCCAGGACTGAACCCATTGCCTGCTGTGACGGTAGAAATCTAGGGGAGTTATTTTAAGGCTGTGATTTGCTTGTGACTTATGCTGTTCTTCACAAAACTGCAAAGGTAAACAGAAAGTTTTCTCACAAATAGTCTACAAAACAGCTTTGGTTTCCTTTAACATGATAATAAGCGAACTTTCGAATAGTACTTAGGGAACAGTATTCTCCTGGGAAGCATCAGTGTAGGTCTTCTGAAGGCTGTAGAAACATTCAGTTTTAGACCAGCTTAATTTGTAATTACTGAGTTATAGAGATCAGCAGGATTAAAATCATCCAGGCTGAGGCACCAGGCTGGATGGCTGTAGACTGTCCTCCACAGGATGTAATTCAGAGCAATCCATTTCAAGCCTTTAGCAAGCTGGTACATTACACAGAGTTTTAAAAAGGAATACAGGAGAATTTCACTCTGAGAGTAAATCTGTGCAAGGATTCCAAACATTTACTGCTGTCAAAATTATTGTATTCCAAGGGGAAAAGGAATAGGCATTAATCTGTACTAAAAAAAAACCAACAAATGAATAGGATGTACATGGTCCAGGTATAAAAGAGATCCCTAGGAACTCCGTGAAATGCTTCAACAATTACTAGAAAACAAGCTAAGTTGCGAGGGTTCTTACACTTTCTGTGCTCTTATGTGTTAATATATTAATGCATTCTACAAACACTTAAGCACTTACTCATTTGGATTTTTGCAAACTCAAACAAAAGCCCCTGGAGCCCAGACACACACTTGAAGATAAGCAACCAAGCAGTGTCTGTGGCTAACAAATTGATCTTGAGACAAATTAACCAATGCTACCATCTGCCAAACATGGTTGTCAGTCCACTAGAACTGCCTGAACCTAGAGAGTAGCAGGGATGCTTTTTTCACTGCAGCCTGTACCAGCTCATGTTCTAGTTTGTTGTCCTAAAAAAATCTCTCAAAGTCCCCTGCTGATAGTGATACTGCCCACTTTGTGGTTCTGGGTCAATAAGATGCCAAATTGCTACAAGGAAGCCAGAGAAAATCGATGTAGCCCCAAAAGACAGAAATGCTGTTGCCAAAGGTCACTAACACCACTGAGACCGTTGCTATTTGGGAATGGAGTTTTAAGAGGCAATCTAGAGAAACAGCCATAGATGGGAAAAGAAATGTCCAGTTTGCTGTTCCCTCTCTGACATGTTGTACATATGCTTATGGCAATACATACCTTTCATCGGTGATCTTTCTTACCTCTCCCACTGTTCCCAAAACAACAATTGGCTGACACTAGTAGAAACCAGCGACACTGGCTACATCAACTAGAACTACGCAGAGCTTGATTTGGGATGAGGAACTGAACAGTTTTGCTCATACATTCACTCTTGTCCTGCAGGACTCCACTTTGTTCTGACTTGCTGGACTAAAGGGTTAAAAGATCCTATAGTATGTACTGGGAAATCTTGTGACTGCAGAACCTTTTTGAGCTATCTGTGCTGTTGCAAAAAATGTTTGTGGTGATAACTGGAGAGCTACATTTGCGAAAGTTCACCAGCCGCATTGAGGATCTTTTCAGCTGGAGGCAACATAGATGGGACTTCCATTTTAGGATTGCTCTCTATTGTAACACTAATCAAGTATTTCTGTCTGAACTGTCTAGACTGATATGTAGGCACTACAGCGCCTATGTCTTTTTGAAGAATTCCCATGTAATCTGCAGATAGTTTTCAATTTTAACGTGAAATGAGCTGGGAGCATGTTGAAGTATGGGCAATATAATGAATTGATCCTCGAGTTCTGATTAACGCGGTAGAGATCTATGGTTTTATATCATCTGCAAAACTCAAATCTGTTTTCCAAGTGGATAAAGCCTGATATTTAGTAATAGCATCCCTCCTAGCAGTCATCAATTTAGAGTCTCATTATACATCCACTGTTCAATTTCCTCCATATTACCACCCATTGCAACAACATTATTTTGAGGTGCTAGATTATGGCGGAATGGACTCAAAACCATCTAACGCTTGTCTTTATCTCACCTCTCTTCTATTGGATGGAACACGACAAGCATCAGACATTTCAGGACCATAGTCACCTCAGAAGTCAATGGGAGCATTTTAGCTGATTTGACTGGATGTGAATTATCCTGCTCCTTCTCCCATTTCATCATATGTTACTTTTTCTTAGTGCCACTAAGCAAAGCATGGTTGTCATCTGTCAGATCTGTTCTCCTGTTCTGGATTTACCCTCCATCCAGGTTTCTTTGAGCAGAGAATCTGTCTTAGAAGAAACATGCACTGGTTCTTTTCTGTGGTTTTACTGAAGGAAAGTGAGGAAAACAGTGTTCTCTAGCCACCATAGGAGAAAGATACTAGCACTGCCAAATAAACAGTGCACTCACATAAAACAAAACAGTAAGAGCAACTGCTCAAGGAAAATTAGTTATAATTGAGCTAATCTGTACTCTTTTAACACTCTTTGTGGAAATTAGTTCACTAGGTTTTGTTAAAAAATAATAACCTTTGTTATCTGCAGCCCCTTGGTTAACTTTAACTGCTTATGAAGAAGAGCTGAATCTGTCCCAGCAGGCTATGTTACCTGTTGGAGGAAATAAGGTAATACAGATTAAAAGGGGACACTGTTTATTATGCTTTTAATGCAATTGGCTTCAGTTTATAAAGATGACTGCAGAAATGGTCTGCTCCCTTATAGCAAATTCTGTATATACCAAGTGAAAACAGGAGAGTGGCCACTTAGCCGCTGAGCAAAGTGATTGCTATAACCAAGCAACATACTCAGATCTTACTTTCATTTTTACTTCTCCGAGCACTTATGGATGAGAAAATTGTGAATGACTTATTTTCTCTCCTTAAAATGAGGAGTTTTCAAAAGAACCAGAAAATGAGACGATACGATTTCTGTCTCATTTTAAACAGCATGTCAGATGAAAAGCCTGGCAAAGTTATGTTTTGACACTGAAGATTGCTGATTATTTGGGAAAGATGTATTGTTTCTAAATGATTCATTAAACTGGAATTTAAGTCTCATTTTATTCTCCTACAATTCTTTATCCTCATTTCTCTGAGTGCAAATCACAACTTCCGTTTCTAATAAATGAAAGGCAGTTTTGACTAGCAAGAGTGATTCCTTTGCGCTTTAGGAAAACGAGGAAAGATCAGATGTTGCACTTCCACTGTTAAGTGGTAAATTATTTGCACAACTTGGAAAATCGGGACTATTAAAAGACCAATTTGAAGAATAAAATTTTGAAGCAAATGAAAAGAACATTACGATGTATATCTATCAGAGAACCCACTGAACAAAGCAAATCATCCAGCATCAGAATTGTTTTCTATGTTAAAGAAAATGAAACTAGATTATAGGTGCAGGAAAATAATATCAAATGAATGCTTCAGGAAATGAAAAAGCAAAACAAGATGCAAGCAATATTCTGTTCAGCAGTTAAACTTGATAGGACAAGGGGTAACGGTTTTAAACTAAAAGAGGGTAGATTTAGACTAGATACAAGGAAGAAATTTTTTACAATGAGGGTGGTGAAACGCTGGCACAGGTTGCCCAGAGAAGTGGTAGATGCCCCATCCCTGGAAACATTCAAGGTCAGGCTGCATGGGGCTTTGAGTAACGTGATGTAGTTGAAGATGTCCCTGCTTATTTCAGGGGAGGCTGGACTAGATGACCTTTAAAGGTCCCTTCCAACCCAAACTATTCTATGATACTATGATTCTATTATTCTAAATGTATGAAACAACTGGAAATTTCCCTATAATTATGCAAACACATATGGGAAGAAAAGACTAGAGAAACCAAAAGACCTGAAAAAATCCCTAAGAATTCTCCTGCTTCTGAAGTCGAGTGGATGCAAGCAAAATATCCAGTCATCCCCATTATTTTCCTATGTCATTTGAGATTTAGAATTCCCAATTCTTTACGTTCTTGATTCTTGATTCACTGGACAGTGATTTGTGTATGCCTGATTAACGAGAACTGTGATTTGAGAAGAAAAAATGAACTTTCATATCCAAGACATCTGATCTTTACTGAGGAATGTCCTGTAATTTATCACTTAAAATTTATAGAGGAACTAATTCTTATAAGTGCATGAAATTTTGAGTATCTCAGTGAAGGATTTTCACAAGATAAGTACTTCCTACTTTGTGGGATTTAATAAGCCTTTAAGTTTCTAAAATTGAACATTGAAAAAATGGAAAAATCCCGAAGTGCTAGTTCCTTTAGAAAACATGTTCCTAACTGGCAAGTTCTTGGCCTTGAGTTTGTAAATATGTGAAGGAGAGGGTTCTCCCTTCAACACTTCCTACATATGCCCATACAGGTTTACTATTTTATGTCATTCTCCTGGTAAACTTCTTGAATGGTGAATTCTGTTAAAAAGCCCTGATTACCTGTGAAAGCTGCTTCTTACCCAAAGGGAGGCAGAATTTTTTAGACTTCAAATCTGTGTGAAATTTTGCTGAGGTAAATAAAATCAGTATATTTATACTGAAGTTTAGCAAACTTTGCTTGAATTGTACTGTCTGCTCAGTTCATCTTTTATGTTTATATACATCTAAAAGTATCATGTCTGTTTGCATGTAAAGTGACTAATCATTCTACAGAGAAAAGTCTCAGATTTGGTAATGAAATCAGAAGGTTATTTGTAAACCAAGGAGGTGCATGTAATGGTTCTGGAAAGAAACTAACAGCAGGTCCAGGAGTTTGGGTTTTTTTTACACAGTCTAACAGTACTTTCTTCTCAGTCATGTACCTGTCATTGAAGTTTCCCAATGAAATATAATGTATGGATATTTTCCTGTTTAACATCTAGCTTTTCTGTTTTAAATGTTTTTCTGCACAAAACTACCAAAGGTCAGTTACCCAAAATTTATCTAATAATTTAATGAAAGGAATGAATTTTATAAGTCAGTGCCTATAAGACTGAATTTTACAGCTACTTTGTTTTATGGTTTTGTTCTTTTTTTCAATTATTTTCAAAGAACACTTTGGTGCCAGTCTCTTCATGCCAGGCAGTCAGCCACAGCTTCTGATTTAGTTTAAATTACATTTTATTTTGATGGGAATTGTCAATGTATTGTTCTGTGTGATGTATAAATTTTGCTATAAACTATTAAAATATTCAGATAGGAATCATTGTCTCATATAAGAGACAGATCCTTTATGTGTACTTCAATTAAAACACTGATTAGCCATAATACTCAGTATATGTTTTCCATGCATAATGAGAACAATGAAGCTCTTCTCTTTATGGCAAGAAAGTTACGTATTAAATTGAAAATCAGCATCACTGTTCAGAGACAGTCACATTTCACTGACAAGGCATATCTTGATATTTTGATGTGTATGCATTCATTTTGTGGTTCTCTGGCTGAACAAAGGGTGAGGATGAGTTATGCTGCATCTACCAAAAAGTTCCAGAGAAATAATAATGTTAAAAATAATAAACATCTTGGGCATATGAAAATTGTTTTTCAACCCAGAACAAAGTATTTGGTTTTGGAAATATTTCAAACGGTTAGCTACAAATAGGGTTTCAAAATTAAAAATACAAAGTAGCTGTTTTGAAATGGCAAAGCAGAACAGCTGGCGTTTGAGAACATTTGCCTTTTAAGATTTTTTGGGGTTTTGTTTTCTTTGAGTGAATTTCAGATTCACAGACATGTTTCAGAGAGCCCCAAATGTCATGCTTTTAGTAGAAGAAATAGGTGGGAGATAAGATTGCATGGAGTTTTTACTATGTATGTATATGAAGCGCTTTTTTCGGACACTTCACCTATGATACGTTTCCTTTCCTCTAATTTTTACATTTAAACAATGGAGTCCTCTCAGCAAAGATGGGTGGCCAAACTCATCTGAAGTTCATGAAGTTACCCCTCGAGTTTTTAAGGAAGCTCAGGAGGGAAAGGATATTTGCAAAGAATTCTATTTCTACCTCTCTGCTCTCCAGAGACACTTAATGTCCAGAATAGCATATTTCTATTTAACTGAGCTACTGTGGAGTAGGAA